>PVKE010018325.1:0-29700 GCA_004027555.1 Craseonycteris thonglongyai | reverse complement strand
TCCTCAGCCTGGCTCCTCAGCCTGTCCTCAGTCTGGCTCCTCAGCCTTTCCTCAGCCTGGCTCCTCAGCCTTTCCTCAGCCTGGCTCCTCAGCCTGGCTCCTCAGCCTGACTCCTCAGCCTGTCCTCAGCCTGGCTTCCTTGAACAAGTCGGCATCTGAAAACGAGGAGGAGGACTCTGAAAACAGAGTCCCTGGAGCAGGACTCTGAGGATGGTGTGTGTAGCCAGCTGCTCCTGGTCAGCACTTCAGAAAAGGGAATGACAATCTCCAGCTTGTCTGAAAGAGAAACAGGAAATGCTCACAGGGGTAGCCAAGCAGCCCCTGTCACCGCCTCTCTGTCGGGCACCGGTGTAGATGGGGCCCATGGGGCCCATGTGTCCCACGGAAGACAGAAGCGGGGTCTGCAGACGAGGGCTGGAATCCATGCAACTCCAAGAGCACAGCTGTGCCCACCTGTCAGTCTCAGAGTCTACTCCTATGACCCCCCTTCCCGTAAAGACTCGGGGTGCGGGCAGAGCAGGAGAGGCGGGGAGTTCAAGGGCAGAGCGGGTGGGGGTGGGAGAAGCAGCTTGCGTGGTCACCTGGGGAGCATGACAGTGCTCTCTCCCCTAAGGCCGAGACACAGTAGTACCACTCTCCTGGCTGAACGCGGTGCACTCGCACTGGGGCGGGCGCTTCATGCGTGCGCAGTGGCTAGGTTTCCCCAGCTCTTCCGAGAAGTGAGATGATGCTCCAGCCCAAAGACCTGGCAGCGTGCAGGGTGTGTTCTGGCTGCTGAGTGAGCTCTGCGGCCCCCGCTTGGCTGGATTTCAGGTAACAGTCGGCTTGGACCCAAACCCAGGGCCTAGGACCCCACCCCCCGACTATAGCCAGCCCAATATCAAGCAGCAACAAAAGGAGTCCCTGACACTTCTTATTATATAAATTATTTCTGTTGTTTTTGACAGAGAGAGAAAGAAAGAAGGGAGAAGGTCCAGCACAGTCTCCATAGTTGCACGTCATTAGTTTTCTACATAGTTTAATTCCACGGGTGGGCGTGGGGCTCCACAGGGCAGGAACCAGTCGGGGGGCCTCCCGCACAGGAAGCTCGCCCCAGTGAGAACCGAACTGGTGGTACACTCCAGTTCAGCATATGGGCCTGCATGGGCCAGGGCCGGGATTCGATCCTCAGACCCCAGGGCTGTAGATCCCGGGGCTGCAAGACAAGTGCTCCACCCACTGAACCATCCTGGCTTCCCCTCCCTGACACTTTTTGCTCGTCTAAATAGCATGAGCACTTTTCACTCAGTTGAGGACAATTCCCTAACGAGGCGCATGATTTCCTGCTTACCGTAGATATTTAGAGTTAATACTCCTCAACCTTTGCTGCACACTGGGATCACCTGGGAGAGTCAACTCCCGCCCCTCCGAGGGCCAGGACCTCCCTCCTGATCAGTAAAGTGAGAATGTCCAGGATGTGGCCCCAGGCAACAGTGTTGAAGCTCCCCAGTGAATCCACCTGTTTAGAATCCTTGGCGTCACCCATTTAGAATCATTTAGGCCTCTGCTCACCTGTCGCCTCACCAGAAAGTCTCAGGCTGGCCCCCTGGAAGCGTCTGCTTGTTTTTTCTTCCAAGTACATATTACTGGCAGACACTACAGTTATCCATGTGTTTGCATTGTCTAACTGCTTAATGAGAAAGTTCTATATGATTATGGACATCGTTCGGTCATCTGTCTTGCTCACCATTATACCCTACCTGCAAGAACTGGGAATGGTTGCTGAATGAATACACAAGTACCAAACGTTCCTATACATTTTGTGAGCCATTCACAGGCTTCTGGTAGATGAATAATGTCTGTCAGATTGCAGAAGTGAGGAGAGTGTGTCAGAGTGGAGGCTTGGGGGAAAGAAACCCGGACTGGTGTTTAGTAGTCTCTCGAAATCACCTTTAGCTCGCCCTGCTGAGCACGGTGCACAGCACCATCTGCTGGATAAAACATAAAACTGTGTTTATTTTTCCAAGAATCCGGAGGGTTGCTTCTAAGCCGCTGGTGAGAAAGAGCAGCAGGCAAACCTCATGCTGGAGGAAGTCTCTCTGCGAATCATCATGGGGGCGGGGCAGGAGGAAGGAGAGGGAAAGAGAGAATAAAGAGTGGGAGTGGTAGTGGGAATGGGAGTGGGAATGGAGACAGTGATTGAAGATTTTACCTAATGCACAAATGCAAAACCAAATCGTACTCCTCTTTTAGGATTGATCCAGGCAGTGAAGAATCTCAGTCTGTGCCAGAAAAAAAAGTTGAAATAATAATAATAATAAAAAATAAAATGCCAAGCTTGGACTGGGCAGGAGATACTGCCCTCTCTTTTAACATCTGTTGCTCTGAGGCCAGTCTGAGGTGACCACATAAAGGGCTAATTTATGGTCTTTGATCAGTTTCCTGGAGCTAAAATGAGAAGGGCCCAGCTGTTGGAGGAGCTATTCCAAGTGCTTAAGTGGGTTTCCAAATGCTTACCTTATGTTCATTAAGCTTTAGACTGGGTTGGTATTTTTATACTGTAACCTGATCTTCAGAATGAAAGCTTCAGAATCCCTCAGTCTCTCTCCCTGTCCCCGACCTCTCTCAGACACACACATGCCACAGATACCACCCCCCACACACACCCTGTACACACACACACACACACACGGGGTTTAATATATTTAGAGGCTTGTCTTAGACCCTTACAAGAATATTGTTTTCTATTTGCACTTGAAAACATTGAGCAAGGTCAGAAATAATCCTCAGGAGAACTGAGATTATTTAACTAAGAGGAGAAAGTTGAAAAGAATCTTCAGATGAAGAGCAGGCCTTGAGTAGATAGAAATAGAACCAAAATATGTGTGGGCTAGTCACACCCTGGGGGGGCTTCCATGGTATGGGGTTCTGTTCATGGATGTCATGCTACCCAGTGTGATAGCAAATTGTGCTGTAACAGAGTTCTGAGGTTTACCAAGAAGCATTCTGCCAAACATGGGTACCAACAGTTCTCCAAAATCCGGAGGCGAGAACAATGACAAAAATCTGCTTACTTGTACGATGTGGCTGGAGGAACTGAATGAAACTTCAGAAAGAATTTTCCAGCAGCGAGTTATTAGATTCTAGACCAAGTCATGGAGAGAAGTTGTGAAATACCTTTTTCTGTGAGTCTTTTCGAGATACAACAGATGCTCACTTGAGATTGCTGGCATCTGAGAGTCTTAGGGATTGGAGGCAATGAAAAAAAAAAGAAATAAACTCTGTAGTCATTTAGCAAATATTTAGTGAGTATGTAGCCCATACTTGTATCAGGCCCAGTCCTGGTTTCGGGGTGGAGGGGGGCATGTAAGCATGTATGTGACTGGACCTGCCCTCTAGGGGAGGCGGGGGAGGGGCAGTGAGGAGAGAGGGCTGCAAAGAAGCGCTGAATGTCCCAGGAGAGGTTGCTTCTCACTGGAGCGACCACGTTATCCTTGGCTGGAGCCTGACAGGATGGCTTGGGTTTTGTTTGATGACACAGCCGGGAGAGAGGCGAGGTAGCTGCAGCCAGGCCAAGGCAGTGCTGGGAATGAAGACCCAGACCCAGGGTACACGAGTCAAGGCTAAAGGGTGGGGGCCCTGGGGGCTGGAGAAGAGGCGCGTGTGGGAGGGTGGGGACAGGAGCAGATAAAGGTAGTTGTGAGTGGCCTTGAAGGCTAAGCTAAGGAAGCTGGACTTAGCAACAGGGTGCTAGTGATGACCTTCAAGATGCCAGGAGTCAAAAGGAACGATGTGGCCACACACAAGGGGGACCCCCCAAAACCCCAGAATTTATTTACAACAAATTGTGTATTTATTCTTACATGTATCCACTTCAGTCACTTTTAAAGTGCTCTCTGTTGGATGCAATACACCTAATCAAGATGCCCTTTCTACTGCTGAAAACCATTTTCGAACTCATCCATTTTTAAAAAAGATTTATTTTTATTGTTTTGGACAGAGACAGAGAGAAGGGGGAGGGCCCAGAGCAGTCCCCATGATTGTATGTCATTAGATTTCGATATGGTTTCACTCCCTGGGGAGGGTGGGGCAGGTCTTTGCAGGGCAGGAACAGGGCCAGGGGCCTTCTGCATGGAAAGCACACCAGGGGCAGGAGCTGAACTGGGAGCCTACCACATGGGAAGCTTACCCTGGCGAAAACCGAACTGGGGGCACACCCCAGCTCAGCATATGGGCCCGCATGGGCCGGGGCCAGGACACGATCCTCGGACCCCGAGGCCCCAAGACAAGCGCTCATCCTGCTGAGCCATCGGCTTCCCCATAAACTCATCAATTTTGATGCCTTTTAATGCTTCTGCTGTATTTTGGTTCTCCTATTCCACATTGGCAAAATGTTTCCCTTTGAGGATGTTTTTCAACTGGGGAACCAAAAACAGTCACTTGGGGTGAGATCAGGTGAATAGGGAGGGGAGGCCACAGGGGTCATGCCATTTTTGGTCAAAAACTGCCGAACACTCTGCACGGTGTGGGCAGGTGTGTTGTCATGCCACACATTGTTCATGTAAATCACCCATCACGAGATGGACCGATGCATTGAGTCTCCCAAAAAGATTCACTGAAGCCGAGAACAGCCTCTCACAACACCAGCGGGCACAATGATGCAGATGGTTTCCTAGAACACTCACC
Source organism: Craseonycteris thonglongyai (assembly GCA_004027555.1). NCBI lineage: Eukaryota > Metazoa > Chordata > Mammalia > Chiroptera > Craseonycteridae > Craseonycteris > Craseonycteris thonglongyai. Next base: position 25,035 of record PVKE010018325.1, on the reverse strand, counting down.
CAGCCGGGGAAGCTGGTACTGCAGGAGCCCGCCTTCCAGAAGATAACATCCAGGTTCCCCCCCACCCCCCTCCCTTGTACATCTGAATCTACGTTTTATAATCCTGGGTGTCAGGGAGGTCCCTTCTGTGTCCTGGCACATCTGGGAACAGGCGAAGGGGGAGACTGCTGAGACATCCTCAGCAGGAAACACAGCTGTGACACAGGAAGATGCCACGTTCCACCAAACATGCTTGAAACTCCACTCAGAAGGTACAGCCTACACAGCACTGCGATGAAGAGTCAGAACTGGCTTTTCACGTCATTGTGTTTGTAAGTGATAATCTTATACAGATAATAACCCTGCTTTGCTCGGGCCTCAAAGTTGTCTGTATACCTCTTGCTGTTTTTCTAGGAGAAACACCCTTCCTTGGCATACTGAGCGTGGCTTCACACTTGTCTGCTCCCTCTGATAGGCCAAGGGCTGTTTGGAGGAATTTTAAACACTGAAGTCCTTCCAGTATGTCTGGGATAAGAGGAGCAAAGTGGTTCAAGTTGGGCTCTTGTGTCAGACTTCCTGGGTTCTTCTCCTAAAAACACAATGTGAGCATATTGCTTAGCCTCTCTAGGCCTGGGTCCCATCTGTAAAACGATCATGCTAATGGAACTTACTCCCTCATAGGGTTCTGGGGACTAAGTGACCTAGCACATGTCAAGTGATGGCAACAGTGCCTAACACAGAAGCAAAGCGCGGTAAGCACTGTGGTCCTCATTTTACTTCCTGTACTTGGGTTGGAGTCCACCTCTCTCTGTTCACACCACACCAGGCTGGCTGCTGGCGTGGTGCTCTGATTCTTGTCGGGCTCCTGCTACCTCCTACACCGCAAGTCCTGCCCTCTGCGTGTACCCTCCATACTTCACAATAGCAAACGCTGCTTCCTGAGACATGGGTGCTCTTTCTAGCTATTAATAAATGTCTGCGTATACCGGGAGTGCCAAAAAAGGTATACACATTTTAAATGATGTTACCTATGTATTACTTTTCAAAATTAATGGAATTACAGTAGCAATGTGTAGTATGACGTTCACTCAAAAGATGGCATTAATCAAATGAATGCCAGCGTCACTATGCAATAGGCAGGACAAAGAATGGCAGAAGCACAGTTGACTTTTGAGAAGCGCTAGACTATATTGAAGTGGTATCTGAAATTCGAGACCATTGTGGAAGTACGACAATGGAGGCATGAGTGTGCAACAGAACCTCCAACTCGCCTAACAATTACACACATTCATAAGTTAGAGACGCGTGGTAAATTGAAAAGGCACGTGCAGTGACACAAGTGGACACTTTGGTCAACGTTGCTGAAGCAGTAGTTCACCTTAATCAGGAGTGTCTGGACGCTGATGGGAACCACTTTGAGCACCTCTTGTAATTGCAGAAGTCAAACGTGACTCTATTCATCTTTTGTTAGCAGTATACATTGAGCATTACAATTTGAATAGTTTTTTTCTTAAAATGTGTATACATTTTGGGGGAGGGGCACCCTCTGTATATTCCCAGGGCTTTCGATATCTCCTCTCTGTCAGACCTGAGCTGCTCAGTTAGGGAGGGTCAGGGTGGTCAGATGCCCAGGCTAAAGAAGAGATGAGGAGTCTGAGAAATCTGCAACACAGCCTTTATTTCCCGCCCAGGGGGAGGCGCCCAGGGGGTTATAGAGCCAGGGAAACAATAGCGGCACGGGACCCAGGAGCATCTCGGCACACATGCCGAGCACATTAAGCTCATAACCAGCAAAAATGCAAGTCCTTTTCCGCCAGAAGCGTGACGACTCTTTCGTCTGGCTGATCTGGCCCCCGCCTGGACCAGTGGGGCTTTCTCCACCACTTTCCCCACACCGTCCATCCCTCCAGCAGGTCCTACACACAGGTCAGCTCCCCTGGGAGGTCTGCCCTGATGTCCATCAACCTCCGTCACGCCCCCAGCCCCCCCAGGAGAGGGAGCACGCTGCGTGCTGTGATGGCCTTGGCCTTCCTCATGCTCCCATTGCACTGCTGGGGATTTGATTACATCTTTACAGCCTGCCTCCCCCGCCACACTGTGAGCCCCCCGAATACAAGAATCCCGTCGCCTTCATCTCTGTGTTTGTAACACCGGCATAATGGGAGACAGAGCAGGCACCGCACAGGGGTTTGTTCACCTGAATTAAATCAAGCTGAAAAGATTCCAGTCCAACTTGGAGTTCCTTGAGTGAAAAAGATGCTGCCTCAGATGCTCTGGAAGGACAATCAGACTTAATGAGCAGAGCTGCATGATGCTTATGATCAGGTTAGGGACTCTGTAGACCTGCGGGAGACAAGACACAGGAAGAGCAAAAGAACAACATAAATAAGCACAAAATAATCAAGAGTTTGGTAAATATCAAGTGAAACTGCTAGAGATGAGATGGGATGAATCTGAGTCTGGAGATAGGAAGAGCAAAGACACGGACAGGAGGAGGGAGGGGGAGGGCCAGGCAGCGGGCGGGGCAGGGCCTGTGGGATTCCAGGATAAGGGCAGGCCTTGGAGGAGCACGCATGTCCCAGGGTTAGAACACATGTCCTGCGCAGGGCAATGGCCTGCTAGAGGAATCAGGGTAGGGTAGGGCTTCAAAGTAAGAATTAGATGCGGAACACTACTGTTCATTCTTGGGCAAGGGATCTTTGTGATCTGGGTCTTATTCTTCTAGTGTTCATGTTCTTTTAGTATGAGCCTTTAATAATCATTTATGGAATGAACAGCAAGGAAGGAAACAAGATATTGAACAAAGAAGATGCTATGGACTCAGACTCCTGAGTTTGAATTCTGGATCTACTACCTGCTGTTTCTCTGACTTAGGCATGTGTCTTAGCTTCTTGCTTTTTTTTTTCCCCCATTGATAAATTGTTTGTTTGTTTAATTTTAATTTTTCAATTATAATTGACATTCAATATTATTTTATATTATTTTCAGGTACACAGAATAGCGGTTAGATATTTATATAATTTACAAAGTGATCCTCCTGATATGATAAGTCTAGTACCCACCTAGCACAATACATAGTTATTACAATATTATTGACTATGTTCCTTATACTGTACTTAACATCCATGCACCTATTTTGTAACTACTGATTGTACTTCTTAATCCCCTCACCTTTTATACCCAGCTCCCCTAACCACCATCTGTCTAGCCACCATAAATTTGTTCCTTGTATCTATGAGTTTGTTTCTGTTTTATTTGTTTATTTTATTCTTTAGATTCCATATATAAGTAAACTTCCTGGGTTCGAATCCCAGCTTTGCTACCAACCATGTGACTTTGAGTTACTCTATCTCTTTATAATGCAACTTCTTCACCTGTACATTGGAGGTGAAATGAAGCAAAGTCTATAGAACACTTAGAACTCTGCCTGGTGTGTAGATAATAAGTGTTAACATTACTTAAATGCCTGACAGAGATGAGATGATCAATAAATATTGCTAAAATGGTGAACAAATCCTCTCTTTCCATTTAAATCTTTCTCATTCTTCAAGGCCAAACTTAAATTGTCTTCCTTTAGGAATCCCTCCTTGATGTCCCAACTTCAGGCCATCTCTTCTTCTCCCTAGTCATAGCAGTTTATTTGTCATCATACCATAGGTGGCCTAGTGCTCTGGGTTCTCCAGAGCACTTCTCACCATCTAACTTGTTACCACACAGTTTCCATGACAGTCTCTTCAGAAGAATGTAAGCTGCTCACCATTATTTTTCCAGCACACAGGACAGTGCCTTCCACATAACAGGTCCTTGATCTATTGTTTATTGAATGAATAAATGAGTAATTGAATCCTTTGTAGTGTTGTACCCTATTGTTTTTATCATTTAAATTTTCTCCATTATGCTTTATCTTCCAAAGTCTAGGTTTCCTGAAGATACCTCCCTGATCACCATTTCAGGGTTATTATGAAGATTAAATTAAATTACATGTGAAAATGTCTCACACAGAGTTTGGTAGAAAAATGCTCAGTGGATGTCATTTGCTTGTTTAATTCACACTTTCTTCTACTAGTTTAATAAGTGTTTACTTGCCCGGTACCATGACAGGAATTGAAAGCAAGGTTCTCAGACAAATATGACATCTAAGATGCCCACTGAGGTGTATCATCAGTGTAGCTACATGAAATTGCCATATTTTAAAGATTTATTTTTATTGTTTTTGACAGAGAGAGAGAGAGAGAGAGAGAGAGAGAGAGAGAGAGAGAGAGATACAGAGACAGAGACAGAGGTAATAGGAAGGGCCCAGAATAGTCTCCATAGTTGCACATCATTGGTTTTTCCACATAGTTTCATTCCACAGGTGGGTGCGAGGCTGCACAGGGCAGGAACTGGGCCGGGGTCTCACTCCAGTGAGAACTAAATTGGAGGCACTCCCCAGTCCAGCATATGGGTCCACAGGGGCCGGAGGTGGGGGTGGGGATTAGATTCTTCGTCATTGGGGCTACAAAGTGAGCGCTTAACCCACTGAGCCATCCCGGCTTCCCCTAAATTGCTATATTTTAAACTCTGCAGTTCTGTAGGAAAGTAGTGGTATTTTTGCCATAGCCCACATTAAGATCCATATGGAGTGAGGGAGGGATGGAAATGGGGCCTCCTAACCCTCGGGAACTCTTAAGATTTCATCTCCTAAGTAGTATGTTCCATCTGTTTCTGCAATTTCCTTAGCAACTTAGCAAGTAAATTCTTAAGTAGTAGCTTCCAGCAATATTTGTCTTTGCGTTTCTTATTAGATATGAGAACACTTTATAAACTGTGCCACTATATGAGTTGTCCGTTGGGCTGCTCTTCTAGACCCATTGCCCTTCTAATTTGTTTCTAAGGGAAGGTTTACTTGGCGATAATGAGTTATGCACACCCATTGTTTCTGCCTGTCCAATGTGCAATACCCCTTCTTGAGTTCAGCTCCCTGATTTTCCCTGATCCCCCCTCTCAGCATCAGACACCAGGGCTAGGGTGAGGATGGTGCTCCTTGGATAACTATTTATGAAGGGAATCATATCTGAAAAGTATGGCTCTTTTTAAAAGAAATATGTAAAAATAATGTTTGTTCTTGCAACTTTGATCTCCTGGATGACTCTGTCTTTGAAGAGTTGTTAAAAAAAACACAAAAAAACATAGAAAACATTTACTGTATGTTGTGGTTTCATTGGAAGTCTGCTGGTCAGACCTGGGGAGATAATGAGTGTGTTCAGACATCAAACAAATTTCTTGTCTCAGATGATGTTTTTAAAATCAGAGCTTTTTTTTTTTTTTTTCATATGACTCAAGTTTTAATCATCACCAGAGTGTTCAGTGCATTTTGTTATTCAAACTCCCCAGTAGCAGGAACCCAAAATCGAAAAATGTGTGTTCTAATGTTGCCGACAATCATGGAACGACACGGGCAGGTTGGGATCAGAAACCTCACCTCGGTAATCTTGGTCCTTACGCTCTGTCATCCCCATTTCCAGTTCATATGAAGCCCAGCTATGACAACCCTACATATTTTCAGATTTCTTTTTTTTTAGTCCTGATTTCAAAAATGTCCCTTTTCCAAAATCAAATTTGGTTGACCAGTGTCACATTCCACACAAGAGCTGTGGGAGGCAAGAAGGGCAATGCAGGGTTGAGAAAGACAGTAGCCAAGAATAGATTGAAAGCGAGGCCAAGGGACTCAAACCTCACGGACTGAGCCTCAAGAATGGAGCCCCAAATCGGGCCAACACAGAGCTTTTATCAGCTATGGTATGAAGAAGTTAAACTTTAATCCCAAGGTCTGTGAACTCTGTGCCTGACAACGATTTTCCCGAAAGTCCCCATTGTGTTCCAACATGTACTCTGCCTTCATACACACGCACAGTCCCAGGGGATGGCGTCATTGTTTGGAAACCATCCAATAAGGGAGAACAACACACATCATTCCATCAGGTCTCAGCTGTCTGAGACGCCCCCTTCAAGGAAGCTTTACCAAAATCATTCCTTCGGGTCTCAGCTTTCCAAGACACTTCCTTGTGATGTCATGAGATTGGCGCGGACGAGCAAACAGCTTTACAGCTGTAAGGCAACAGACCAGCTGTCTTACTTTTGGGATTGGCATCTAAAATCATTGTAAGACTAGAGTACTTGGTTGAATCACGCAAATCCTTGGCTCCTCCCCACCTCTCCTTCTCTTTCATGAGTCCCTCTTGTTCTTCCTGCTTCTGCAATGTAGGTCTTTGGCTTTCAGCCATGCCTTTGGCAAACTGCTGACTTTCTATCTGCTATCCGTTGTGATGGACAATGTCATACTTCTTGATTCTCTTCGATCTCTTTAAAAATATTATTCTGGTGTGTTTTTAGCCACAAAAGACACAAACAGCCCTGCAGGTACCTCGTTTTGGCTCTTCTTCCATAGCCCACGACCCCTAGCTACAGGCATGCTCTTGAGCATGAAAGCTCAGCTCAGGTTGGGACAACTTTGAAGCCTCTTTTTCCTTTTCCCTTTTTGGTGCCACCCTTTACCTGGGACAGGCAGACACCCGTGCTATTTTCTTGGCAAAGGAAAGACAAGCTTCTTGCTAAGGCATCAGAGGTTGTGGATGGCTCCTTGAGGAAGTAAAGAGAGTGAAAGCAGACCTCAGGGAAGTGAGATGCAGCTCAACATTAGGCCCATTGCTCTTTTTGTTATTCGTGGTCTCTCATCTATTGTTTGAATGTAAAAGTTTCCACCCTTAGAAACATGAGGAGTCATCTGGACTTTGAGACTAGAATGCAGGTAATAAGTATCCTCAATGTATTAGTGGTACCCAGGACATTTTATTTTGCTCCTCACAGAGTTTACACTGAAAAGTGTGTGCTTTGTGACTCTCTTATGTGATAGTCATTTATTTGGCAAGCACTTATGGAGCATCTACTATGTGTCCGTTCCTGTGCTAGATTCTGAAGATGCCAAAGTCATTTAAAAATGCTGTATTTTCATAGGCAAGACACACAAAAAAACCTAAAGAGAGCTCATTGTGACTGGCAGGTGACCAGTTGTTCCCCAAACTCCCCCTGGCCCTTCTTCACAATAGAGTTTTCTCAGCCCCTTTGGGTAGCTGGGGCAGAGAGGGAGAGAGAGGCTGGGCCTCTGAGAGGCCAGAAGGAAAGAATGCGGTGGCAGGTAGTGGGAGAGGGTAGTTTCCAAGGGCAGAAGGAAAGGTGATTTTACAGTCATAACATGTAACCCAGACTTCAGATCTGCAGGGCCTGCCCTTCAGACCCATTCTATAAATGAAGGTTCCAATTTATTTCACAATCCTAAATTTTATGCTTATGGAAAGTCATGTGGCAAGCTAACTTAGTCAAGTAGACATGGGAATGACTCACAGACTGAGTTTGTTCTAGAATCAACTGCAGCCCAGCTGGGCCATCAAGGCCTGGTGATTATCTCAGACCTGTTATCAACTTTGAAATAGAGAAATTGGAGCTGCAAAGATATACAAATTCCAAGGGACCTCCTGAAACCTCCATCTTGTATCTTCTATCTTCCCCTTCAATATTTCCTGTGCTGAAAATAAATAAATAAATAAATTGTTTCCAATACTTAAAGCCTTCCTGTAAAATAAATTGTTAATACTTACTTTGGCATCTGCATTCTCTAATTCCAGATCTGGGTTTCCTATTCAATCAGACTTCAGTATCTTCTTTTATATCTTCTAAAATGAATGAAAAGACAGTTGGATCTTTGGAGGTAGCTGTCATTCCTTCAAGTTAAGGGATCTCACCTTACCTGCCTGCCTGTCATAATTTCCCTTGTTGGAACCTATTTCCACCCTTGTTATCAGGGCAATGACATTCCTGCCACCCTCCTCTCCAAGCTCAGTGACCCAGTAGAAAAGAGTCTCCCAGGTCACCTACTCCCTTCTCCCATCTTCATTCAAGTTGCAGGAAGCAAATCCCTTGCCTGAACCAGAGAAGGATTATTTAGTGCTTTCTTTCATTCTTTATTTTAATTTTCATTTAAATGCATTAAAACTCCCCCATCTGAGGCTTTGGTTTTCTTTTAACTTTACTTCAAGGCTGTTCGGGTTTTAAAGACTAATCTTTCCACATCCTGTTTTTGTTGTTCCATTTGAATTAGTCAGACAAAGTTTTTTCTTTGTAAGGAAATTGACTTTCTAACTCAGTGGTTATTATTTAAAAATATTCTTGGGACACATACAAAGCTATAAATGCATGCATGATGCGCCCATCAAATTAAATACAGAGCTATAGAATTTTTACATAATTTCAGTCACCTAGCTATTTACAGGTTCATGGTTCCTTACGAAAATTAAATTTTTTAATTAGCCCTGCTTTGGAAAAATCCAATTTCTTTCAATAATTGAGAAGTGAGGTTCCTGGTAAATTGTTTCTTCAGATTAAATGAAAGTTACCAAAGTGGCATCAATGATGGTCGATGTTCAAATGAGCCTACAGCAAAGTGTACCCAGAACATTCTTGGATCTTTCTTTAATGATTCAGGAAGTCTTCTCAGTCTGGCAGTTTATTACTCAGGGTATTGCTAAACTAGGTCTGACAATTAAGTCCATGAACTCATCCTAGAAAAAGTGCTACGTACGTAGCTTGTTGCTGAATGATCACTACGGGCACCTTCAAAGTACTTCCTTTGGGAAGCTATGCACTGACGCCAGCACCTAATCCACCCTTCAAAGCAATTTTGGAACTCTTTTTCTGGAATGGCCACCATATAGTTATTAACTATAACTCGGATTCTTTTTAAGATTTATTTTATTGTTTGAGAGAAGATATACGTGAGAGAGAGTGAGAGAGAGAGAGAGAGAGAGAGAGAATGTGGGTGGGCCCAGAGCATTCTTCATAGTTATACATCTTTAGTTGTGTGACATGGTTTCATTCTACACAGGTAGATGTGGGATTGCATTGGGTGGAAACCGAACCTGGGGCCTCCTGTATGGGAGGTGAGAACCTTCACCACTGAGCCATCCCAGTGGTTACCAGTTATGCTGCAGTTCAGCATATGGGTTTGCACAAGCTAAGGCCAGGAATTGAACTCTAGACCTCATGATTGTGAAGCAAGCACTCAATCAGTGAGCTATCCCAGCATCCCTGATTTGTTTTATTAGTGGTAGTTTTAGAGTTTATAGGATACATTTTAATTTATTATAGTCTACCTTCCAGTAATAATATACCAGTTCACATGTATAGTACACAAACTATATAATAGTATATTTCTATTTCCCCTTTTCAGAACTTTGTGCATCTAGCAGAAGCCAGGCAAATGATTCTTTATTTCTATTTATTATTCATAATAATACTATTGTTTATAGAATAATAGCTAGTATAGTTTGAGCATTTTGTATAGGCCAGGCACTAGGGTAAGCAGTTTACGTGTATTGGTTCATTCTCATTTGGGAACTGTCTTCTCCAAGTAATCTCAGAATGGCATTTCCCCTATTACAACAACTTTCTATCAACGACACTTCTGAATACTCAGTCTCCGCCCTGCACTGCTGCACACAACTGCATGCACTCCTTCAATGAACCTTGATAACCCTACAAGGAGGGTGGAGCTAATAATTTAGGTAGTTTGCTCAAGACTGGGATTTGAGCCTATCAGTCAAACTCTCGAACCCCCTCTCTTGATTGCTACACTATGAATAGGGAATATATTGACCTAGTAAATAAAAATAAATAGTTACAATACGTTGAGAAGGAGGCACTTCATGTCAGAAGAACAGAGACATAAGGTGAACAGGAAGAGTTACCTCTGCTTCCTGAATGGAACACCTTTTCTTGTGAAGTGCCATCCCCGCCTTCGAGGCTGACTTGCTTTGATGACCGTTGAGCTCCAGTACTCAGATCTCTCTGGCCATCTGCCTCTTCGGACAAAAGTGTTGAATTCTCTTTAAAAATAAAGTGTATGTTTGTAAGAGCATAACCTTATTGTACTAAATTTTATTCCTTTTCTAAGTTAAGTGAAAAATCATTATTTATGAGCCATGAAATTACTAAAAAAAAACCTAAAGAAACAAACAAAAGACATACACACCCAAACCATTCTACCATATAAATTCTGCTTGTACTTTTACAATCTTTTACAATACTTATGCTTTAAAATCATATTTCTCCTATGAAAGTTCTAGAGGAAAGATGATGGATGGGTGTGTATGTAGCTAACAGAATGGTTGTTCCTTTAATAAAAGGAGACTGAATCAACATGTACTAAATGACTTGTGCTCTGCACCACGTATTTGCAATTTCTTTTTCAGAACTGTTCTCAGTGATAGGGATTCCTGTTTCCATCTTACAGGTGAAGAACCAGGCTGAGATGTACACATCTAGTACATGGGAGAGGGGGGCTGTGAAGCCAGGTCCTCTTGGGTACACACTGTGCTTTCTCTATTTTTATTTATCACCAGATAAAAAATCTCTACTATTTTCTTTCTGTAATTCTTGCTAATTAACTGTACAGGCTAGAGTAAATTAAAAAAATAAAAGACAACCTTGTGGTTTCTTATTTTAAATAAATGTGTATTTCTGGAGAACTCAAGAAAAGAAATGTAATCCAAAGCTGATGCTTGTCTGGGTGAAGTTGATAAATTCCAGTTATTTCGGACTGGAACACAATTGCGATTAATTCGTACTTGGTTTAAAGGTGGTAGCTATTCTAATACACACTCCGCAGTTTTAGCACACAATTGCCCTGTGATGTTTTGGTCAGCAGGTGGCGACATCGAGTCACAAGGGACAGGCAATGCACTTAGATGAAGTAAATGGTGATTTGTTTTCCCTATCAACTGATGTATTTTAGAATAAAATAATAGGTTACTATTTGGTCCCCTAAATCCTATCTCTTCACATGAACAAAGCAACACAGATATTTCCGGCAGCTTCTTTGAGTGCTTAGCCTTCCGGGTGCTCTCCCAGGAGCCTCCGTGAGGACAGGGATGAGCTTTCTCTCGCATTAGAACCATTGGACTACTGATGGCACCTTCTTGGTTCCTGACAGTAAGGTGACCAACTTTTTTCCAATGAAAAGGAGGGCATAAATAAATTAAACAAATATTGCAAATAAAAAAGATTTATTTTTTGCAACAATAACTAAACAGAAAGCATTATAATATAGTAAATAGATAATGCAGGCGCATTGTGATTATTATTTAAATATAAATATTTTTCTATTGAATTAATATTTTTTGTTAATGTGTCGTTTTCTAACAAAATATTAGAAATACCCGTACAAGAACTATTTTTCATATTGAATTTTACAGCAAGTGCTGCAGCTAGAGTATCAACATTCAGTCTTGATTTTTCAGTTGTCCAAAAATCATTAGCAATTGAAGATACCCTTTCAACTGCTGCGTTGGTGCCAGGGCAGCACAATGTAAATTGGACTAGAAGAAGTAAATTTTCATATGGTATATGTGCATTTTTGAAATGGTTGAATAGTTCCACCCATCTTTTATCAACTTCAACATGCTCATTTTCCCATTTGACCAATTTTTCAGAATTTAAATCAATATTCAGTTTTCTAATTTCTTCAAATACGCAATTGTCGTCTATTTTAATGTCTGGTAGTTCTGTGGATAAACACTGAACACAAGTCAAAAAGGAGGACGTCTAGGGGGACACTTTTTGAGGGAGGACTGTCCTCCCTAAAGGAGGGCGGTTGGTCACCTTACTGACAGCAGATGTGAGTCCCAGAGTTCAGAGTCATCTAACAGAAGGGTAGGTTCTTCAAGTGACAGTGGATACTATAGCGACTTCTTGCTACTTTAGAGACCCCCAATCCGATCATTTCCGTGATTAGGATCACATTCAAAAGTGAAGCAAGGTGGGGGTGGGGGAGGAAAGTATTTACACCAACAAAATGGGTGCAGAGTTGATGCATAGGCACAAACTCATGTAACTGATGACTGAAAGAGACCCCAAGCTCCTTACTTAGGAGCTGTTTACTCTTATTTTAGACATAATTCTAATGTGGCTATCTAGTTTTCTGGTACATAACAGATTGGAAAAAAAAAAAAAGAAAGAAAGAGAACCACTTGGAAGAGGGAAAAATCATGCGAGGCAGGTAGAAGAGAATAGAACGTAACCTGAAGGCCTGGGACGAAAGGTAGCCTGTGGACACCCCTGTAATAGAGCTCAGAGCAGTTAGAAGGCCCCCACGCCATTCCGCTGAGTGCTCAGTTTTATAAGGCAAGTGAGTGTGTAATGAGATGGAGATGAAGACGTTTCTAGTACAAATGGTTTGCTGAGAGCAGTTTCCGTGAGAGGCCACGTGAGCGCCTATGCTCTGGAGGCAGATGGATGTGGGTGCAAATCCTAGCTGAGCTGTTACAGGAGTGTCAGCAGGCTACTCAAGCTCCCTCAGTACGCTGACCAGACTGACCATTCCAAGCAGGACAGAACACGACACGGTCCCATTTCAAACGGTCAGCCTGCCGACACCATGAATTCAGCCCAGTGATAGGCTGATCATACGTACAGTTTGAAATGGGACAGCACTGTTGTGGTCTGTCCTGTTTAAAATGCTACATCTGGTCAGCCTATCCCTAAGCCTCAGTTTCCTCATCTATAAAATGGGAAATAAGAGGCTTTGGATGAGCACGCCCAGGTCAGGCATATATCAATCCCCAGCATCGGCTGTTATTCCAGGAAAGCCAAAGCGTCAGCTGAGGTCATAGCCTTCACCACTGCTGGGATTCCTAAGACCACAGCCCTACTGTGGGTTCCCCCTTCTGGGACAGGTGGCGGGCTGGCTCCCACCTGGGGCCAGGACACTGTTCTCTGTGCTTGCTGCAAAGCAGGGGCGTCCTCCCCCACCCCCACATCTCTGTAGTTGGGGATCCCTGGCCTTACGGCTGCACTGCCCCCTGCATCCCTCGTCACCGCCCCTGCACCGGCCACCCTTAGTGCAGCTCTCACCTTGTGCCTGGACACTGCCATTCAATCCCACAGGCAAGGTGCCCTGAGGCCCCACGTTACAGCGGCCCCCACATTCAGCTTCCCGTCTTCTCCTGTGAACTGCTCTTCCCCCACATCGCCCCTCCCCGCTCTCCCCACAAAAGGAGTTTTAGCACCTGGTGGCTTTGATAACAACTCAGGTTCCCACCCTCATTTACAAATTGGAACCCTGGGAGTGCCTGGTTCCCAGACATGCTCTGTGTTCATTTCTCACGGCTGTTGTGACAAATCACCACAAACTGAGTGGCTTAAGATAACAGAAATGTATTTTCTTACAATTCTGGAAGCCAAACGTCTGACATCGAGGTGTCGGCAGGGCCGCGCTCCCTCTGAAGGTGCTAGTGGACGATTTTTCCTTGCCTCTTCCAACTTCTGGGGGCCCTGGACATACGGTAACTTCTTCTGTCTCCATCTTCACCTGGTCTTCTCCTCCTCGGAGTTCATGACTTCTCTTCTTCTGTCTCTCCTTTTTTAAGACATTTATTTTACTGTTTTTGACAGACAGAGAGAAAGGGGAGGACCCAGAGCAGTCTCCATACTTGTACGTCATCAGTTTTTTGACATGGTTTCGTTCCACACGGGTGGGAGGGGGCTGCACAGGGCAGGGACTGGGCTGGAGCCTCCTGCAGGGGAAGCTCATCCCAGTTCAGCATATGGGTCCACATGGGCCAGGGCTGGGATTCGAACCTTGGTCCCCGGGCCTGCAAAGGGAGCACTTAACCCACTGAGCCATCCTGGCTTCCCCTTTTTCTGTTTCTTATAAAGGGACTTGTCATGGATTTGGGGCCCCACAAGAGTCATCCAGGACGATCACCTTTAGGTTCTTAATTACATCTGTAAAACCTCTTTTTTCTAAATAAAGTCACAGACACAGGTGCCAGGACATGGACCTGTCTTTTGGGGGGAGCATTACTCAATCCACTGCACCCTCCACGCCCTGAGGACCGCTGAGGATGGGGGTGAGCAATGGGGAATGGCTCCCTTAGTCCTCCCTCTCCCTCCCAATTCCGGTGTCCTCCACCAGGCCTGGCCATTGTCTCGCATACTGAGAATGGACTGGAAAGACCTGCAGCATCTCAAGATCTGCTGGCTTCATGCCACACAGTTTCCCCCAAACAGGGCCCTGTGAGATCTGCTAGAAGAGCCCGCAGACGCCCCTGCCCCCCACACTCTTACTCTAATCCATGCTTGTCCAACGTGTGGCCCAAGGGCCCCACGTGGCCCAGGACAGCTTTGAATGCGGCCCAACACAAATTCGTAAATTTCTTAAAACCCTATAAGATGTTTTGTGATTTTGTTTTAGCTCATCAGCTGTCGTTAGTGTTAGTGAATTTTATGTGTGGCCCAAGACAATTCTTCCTCTTCCAATGTGACCGCGGGAAGCCACAAGACTGGACACCCCTGTACTGACCCTGTGAACCCCAGCCGAGGCCCTAGTGCTCTTCCTTGGATGTTGACATTCCACTGTGAGCATCTAACTCCAGACTCTGTGGATTCGACTGGATCAGGCTTATCAAAGGTCCCTTAGCACCCACAGTGTACTGATCACACATGTGCATGCATGCATGCTCACGTGCGCATGCATGAGTGCGCGCGCACACACACACACACACACACACACACACACACACTCCAACTCAGGGCCTCCAGGTTAGAGCAGCAGCATTAACCCCCCACCAGTATTCTGAAAAGATTATACCCAAATTGAACTTCTGGAAATTAGCTTTTATTTTCCTATACATTTTTAGTATTTTAGTGATGACCCACACTTCCTTTCTCATTACTTTTCTCATAATTTACATGCTTCTGTGCCACTCCAAGTTGTGATCCATAAATATTAATGTGAACATCGAAAAGTCACACAGGAGGAGGGATAATTCTTCACCTGACAGGACTACCCCACACATTGCAGGATGTCTCTCAGCTCTGCTCCCCTCAAAATCCGGCAGCCCTCCTCATCAATGACAACCCAGAGCCCCTGGAAGAGTGGCCTGGGCCTAGCAACAAGCGCCCCTTCCTCGGAGGGGAACCAACCTGTGTGGAGCTGTCTGCGAAAGCTCCTGCACCTCCGATTTCTCTTCTAAGCTCCATTTCTAAGTGCATTTCCTGGGGAAGCAGGGATGGCTCAGCAGGCTAAGCGCTTGTCTTGCAGCCTCGAGGTCTGATGATAGAGCCCCAGCCCGTGTGGACCCATATGCTAAACTGGAGTGTGGCCCCCAGTTCAGTTTTTGCCAGGGCGAGCTTCCCATGTGAGAGGCCCCCAGTTCAGTGCCCAGCTTGCGGGGGCGTGCTTCCCATGCAGGAGGCCCCTGGCCTGGTTCCCACACTGTGTGGCCCCCGCCCACCTGTGTGGAATGAAACTATGTTGAAAACTGATGACGTACAACTATGCTGACTGCTCTGGGCCCTCCTCCTTCTCTCTGTCTGTCTCCCTCTCTCTCTCTCTCTCTGTCAAAAACAATAAACTAAATCTTAAAAAAAATGTTTTCTACCATTAAAATAACTACAGGTCTTGGTTCTCTGATGTAAATCTTGATACCTATAGTTGGTTATACTGACAGGTCTTACATTAAATCATTCAAAGACCCATGAGGCCTTTTGTTTACATAGATATGGAAATTTACCTATGTGCAAGTGGCCACATCTGCAAGCCCAAATACAAAGCCACCCTCAGGTCTTTCAAAGGACTGGCAGTCTCTGGGAAAGCAGAATAAGGACCAACGGATTCTTGCCTCAGGGGGAACCGCTGGCTGTTCTGTCCAGCTTGATAAAGGCAGAGTATCCAGTGGGCACCTTCTGGTGAGTCCCTAGCTTAGCTTATTGGGCCTCCCAGTGTGCTCACCTCACATCTGCAATGCTAATGACCCCATTCCCAGTGGGCCTGTATTTTCTTGGAATTTGGAAGATCCCTTAGAATTGTTAACTTTTTGAAGGAAGCTTATCAGGCCATCAGCCACCAGGTGCTCCTCAATGCCCTATGAGGAACCTGCTTTCATGGGGCTTTGCTTAGCACCAGAGGGCTCCTGGAAGTTGTTCTCAGAGGAGGACGCCAGGCTCGTTCCCGCTGGGGAAGTATGCACTTGTGGTTGTGCTTCGTGGCAATCCAGGACTTTGCTGTCCTGGCCCTGCCACGCTCTGGACTCCCACTCCCTTCTATACACTGCCCCCCACTGTTCTATTACACAGACTATTAGATTTTCCATAATATGCTGAAAAAGGAGCATTAAAAAACTCTTTTGTTCACTGAGAGCCTTCTGGATTGTCTTTCCTCTACTTTTCCATCTGGTAGAAGCTTCTTCCTGCTCCCAGGCCTCAAGGAAGGCTCAGCCTGGGTGACACTGTCCCGTGCAGTGGCACTTCCTGCAGAGCTGAAGTGGGACCAGGTGTCCCAGTCTCGGCAGCGTTCCTTTGGGAATCAGGGTTAGCTGCTCCTCCCTAGCCCCTGGGCAAACACTTCACTAATGCCCTAGCTCACTCTGTCATGATGGGCCTTTGCTATTGGCAAGCCTAAGAGCTTGCGGACGGCAGGACTATGTTTTTGTTTGACTGCATGTTTTTGTGGTCCCCAATCCTTAGCAAATAACTAACACAGATAATATGTGCTCAGCTAACACCTGATTGAATTCATTGGAATTTCAAAGCTGAAGGAAAGATCACCTACTTCAGATCAACTACTCCAGAGATTATCGCTTGTCCAGAGAGGCTATGTGGCTTGACTCACATCACCAGCAAGTTGTGGGAGAAGGAAGATTAAACCAAGTTAGTGAAAAAATGGCTCCAGAACATTTGCTTTTTATTTACCCCTCTGCACAGTATCATGGGATCAAAAGAACATCTGGAACATCTTTTTTCCCATAAGAAACTTATACCACAACTCACTAACAACTACAACTATATTGTAGCCAACCCTCAACAAAGGTTTACCGAATGAATCGATGACTAGGTTAATGAATAAATGACTTACCTCTATTATTTCAACTCTTTAAGTGAAATACACACACATACAGAAATGTGCACACATTACTAGTATCCAATGCAAAATTTGCACAAAGTGACCACTCATTTAACTACCAATTGTGTCAAGAAATAAACTATGCTACTACCAAAAATCCACTTTATGCTTTCTCTCACTTACTGCCTATCCCTTCCTCTCCAAAAGGAACCACTTTCCTGACTTAACCATAGATTGGTTTTGCCTGGTTTTGATTTTTATGTACATGGGATCACACAGTATGATTCCTTTGCTTTTGGCCCTCGCCTGTGCAAAACCCATATGCTGATTGTGGTGCTCCTGGCGATGCCGGGCTGCCTCAGCACTGAAGGTTCTTGCCTCCCATGAGGGAGGCCCCAGTTCAGTTCCTGCCCTGCGTGGCCCCTCATCCACCTGTGTGGAACGAAACCATGTCACAACTAATGATGCACAACTATGGAGACTGCTTTGGGCCCTCCCGCTTCTCTCTTTCTCTTTGTCTCTCCCTTGCCTTCTTTCAAAAACAATAAAATTAATTTAAAAAAAAAAAAAAAAGAGAGAAGAAGAAATTAGATAAAGAGCTGAAAAAATGAAAAACGAAAACCTTAATCAGAACAGATAAGGCACTTCTCACTTAATGACTGAATTCTGCTCCTATGACTAGGTCATTAAGCAAATTGGTTGATAAGCGAGGACCTTCAAGGTAGATGTCCTGTGGTATGTTGTGGTGCCACAGGGCATGTATTTTTCAATAGATATTGTGTGACATCACAATTACAAACAAAACATGTAGTCTTGCATGATTGCAAACATTTCATGTAGTGAATGCTAACTGGCCACGAGGACAAGACAAAGAGTGAGAAAGGGGATTCCTGAGACTCACACAGACCGAGATTTTGACATGGACAAAATAATACCCAGAAATGTTTGCTTTTACATATTTTTATCTTCTCAAAAATGATAATAATAATAATAATAATAATATTTCTTTTTCTCTTTTCAGGACTATTATCAGGGAAGCCGGGATGGCTCAGTGGGTTAAGTGCTCACTTTGCAGCCCTGGAGATTGAGGATTGAATCCCAGCCCCGGCCCGTGTGGACCCATATGCTGAACTGGGGAGTGCCCCCAGTTCAGTTCTCACCAGGATGAGACCCCTGCCCAGTTCCTGCCCTGTGCAGCCCCGCACCCACCTGTGTAATGAAACTATGTGGAAAAGCTGATGATGTGCAACTATGGAGACTGTTCTGGGCCCTCCCCCTTCTTTCTGTCTCTGTATCTCTCTCTCTCTGTCAAAAGCAATAAAAATAAATCTAAAAAAAAAGACTATTATCCAGTTTCTCAACTAATTACACTATCACTTTTTTTTTTACTACAATTGGTATTTCTAGTCACATCAATTTTATTCACATTTAAAATTGTGAATACTAAAAAAATAAAGGTCATGTAAATATTCCCACTTCAGAAATGTCTGGAGATTCTTTTTCATTTCTGTGTGAGTCTATATGGAGAAGAGTCTGGGCTAATAGAAAGTGTGAGAAATAGGTAGAATTTAATGAAATTTGTTCTGAGTGGTCTAGATTTATCCAACATTTAGACAGCTGCCATCTTTGCAGACTACAGCTACTATTGCTCTCTGGAGAAGAAAGCTGCTAATCCCAGAACTTATTAAATACTAAACGCCTTGTTGAGAAAAAGTTTGAGAGTGAAAATGTCAACACTAAAATGTCAGAAAATTCTGGAGTTTTCATGGCAATATTAATTTGCTCTTCTCACACAGCATTTTATTTTACTTTATCTTATTTTATTTTATTGAGAGAAGGTGTGTGAGAGAGAGAAGGGGGAGGGCCCAGAGCAGTCTCCACAGCTGTATATCATTAGTTGTGACATAGTTTCATTGCACACAAGTAGATGTGGGGTCACACAGGACAGAAACTGAACTTGGGGCTGTCCACATGGGAGACAAGAACTTTCACTGCAGAGCCATTTCTGTGGTTACCAGTTGTGCTATGGTTCAGAATATGGGGTTTGCATGGGCTGGAGCTGGGATTCGATCCCTGGACGCTGTGGTTGCAAGGTAAGCACTCAACCTGAGCTATCCTGTCAACCTCTCATACAGTATTTCAATGTTAGTAAAAATGCTGCTAACAGACTGGGAAAATACAGCTCCCTTGGATTCACGTTGACTCAGCTCATCTTCATTAAGTTACAAGTTCTTTCCATTTTCTGGCCGGACACAGACTTTGTTGGTGATATAGAACAAGAGGAAACAGGTGGAATCTATGGTGAGAAGTGACAAGAGGAGAGAAATGCTTTTAGAAAGGCTCTGGGCTCAAAAGAGCCATGACCAGCCATGACTGTTCTTCATGAAGCAAATTAATAGCAATTGGATTTTATGTCAGTGCATCCCACTGAGAAGAAGGTGCCTTTGGGGATCTGGAGGACTTAGAATCCAAGAGAGTCACACAATGATGGGGCTTTGGGTTCCAAGGCCTGTAAGCTGCCTTAATAGACTAAATATCAATATTTTACCTACACTGTCCTTAATCACTGACTAGCTCCTGAAGCTATAGCCCATGTCATTGGTCTCAAATCTATTCTTGTGTCCTGCTTTCAGTATACCATTAATATAAAGCTGCTGAAAATGACACTCAGGTCAATGCTTAAATCTAAAATAAATCTTTGAGATCATGTTAGGCAAGTATCTCAAAGCCAATCTGGGCAGGGTAAGTGCCCGAGTCACCAGGATTGACACTACTTGTGTGCCTTAGGCCAGATACCTAAGTATTTAGAATTTATTATTTCATTTCATTTGACACAAAAATATGGAATAGATGTTACTGATTCTGTTTCATATGAGCTTCAAGTCAGAGATTTCAATGATGTGTCCAGGATCACACAGTGAGCCAGCAAGGGCCAGGGACTCAACATACAAAGGCTGATGATTTGTTCATAAACTTGCCACCATGCACTTACATTGGCAACACTGTATAGACAACTCGGTAAGGTTTCATAACCTTGGTATATCAGTGTCTCATAGCTGTGTTTGTGTCAATGGTGGCAGTGTCTGGCTGAGTGGTGCTCATTATTGTTGCATGTTTTTGTGTGCTGTCATGAGAATGTCGGAGCTTGAATTAGCACAGCCAACAAACATTAAATTTCTTGTTAAATTTGGCAGGCTGAGAATGAAATCAGAGACATGTTAGTTCAAGTTGATGGGGATAATGCCATGAAGAAAACAGCAGTGTACAAATGGATTAAACATTTTTCTGAGGGGGGAGAAAGCATCAAGGATAAAGAGAGGTCAGGGCACTCAGTAACAAGCAAAACTGACAAAAACATTGGTAATATTTGTCAAATTGTGCATCAAAATTGTCAACTGACTGTGAGAAGCATAGCAGACCAAGTAAACATTGATAGAGAAACTGGAAAATCTGAACTGAAAATCTTGGCATGGGAAAGTGTGTGCAAAAATGGTCTTGAAGGAGCTCACCAATGAACAAAAGTGAAGGAGAGTAGAAGTTTGCCAAGACCTTTTGGAGAGGCAAGACAATGCTTTGGACCATGTTATCACTGGTGATGAAACATGAGTGTACCAATACGACCCTGCAACAAAGTGTCCAAGTACATAATGAAAGTCAACCAATTCTCCATGACCAAAAATGTTGTAAGTCAAAATCAAAAGTCAAAATGATGTTGTTAACCTTCTGTGATATCAGAGGGGTTGTTCATTATGAATTTATACCAACTGGACAATCAACCAAGTTGACTATTTGGAAGTCATGCTGCTGAAAAGGCAGTGTGGAAAAGTCAGATGAAAACAGCCTGAACTTTTTGCCAACTCTTGGCTCTTGCATCACAACAATGCACCAGCTCACACAGCACTGTCTGTGAGGGAGTTTTTAACCAGTCAACAAATAACTCTTTTGAACCACCCTCCCTACTCACCTGATCTGGCACCCAGTGACTGTTTTCTTTACCCAGAGATGGAGAAAATATTAAAAGAAAGACATTTTGATGACATTCAGACATCAAAGCTAATATGACGACAACTCTGATGGCCATTCCAGAAAAAAAGTTCCAATATTGCTCTGAAGGGTGGACGAGGCACTGGCATTGGGTCAGCCTAGGCATCAGAACTTGTTAAGCCTCCTCAGCGGATTCTAACATGCAGACCTAAGAGTTGCATTTAGTGCAGTCTTGCAAACAGCTTGCTAGTATATCCATTTTTTACACCAACCTTTGCTATCCTTTCAATCTTTTAACTTAAAATAATTCCCATCACAGAGTGACCTGAGCCAGGATGGTATGTCAGGCAATGTTGTGCCCACCATCAACAGCACCCTGGGGTCCTCATTTCAACTGGTGGCCACCTTCGTGAAGAGACAGAAGGCAGAGCAGGAGGGCCTCCCACAACACTGTAGCTTTCTAAAAGTCTTCACTTCCTTTTTCATACCATTTAAAGTCTTACTAACAAGTGAGAAACTCTTCCAAATCAACTAACCCTGGAAGTGTCTATGTGGACTATCACCTCCTAAACTATCTTGTGAATTTGTTCAAATGGATGGATGCTTTTCAGTAATATAGCTATTATATTAGGCCATGAAAGCAGGGCTTTTCAGTCTCAGACCTAGTGACATTTTGGGCTGGTAATTCTTTGTTATGTGGAGCCATTCTGTGCTTTCTAAGATGTTTAGTAACATCTCTGGCCTCTAACCACAGGAGATGCCAGTCCCCAGCTGTAATTACTAAAACTGTCTCCAGACACTGACAAATGGTTTGTTGGGTACAAAATGTACCCCCAGTTGAGAACCACTGTACTGAAGGAATGAGAACTTTGATGGAAGAAGAAATGCTGCAACATAGAGAGACTGAGAGGAGGCCAGGCCTGGACCAGATTGTCAAGGGTCTTGATGACCCCTCTGACTTTTCATGGCCCAGAAAACCCACCTCACTGTTCTGGAGTGACAGGCAAGGGTCCCACGAGAAACAGGAGGGCACTGAAGACAAAGGCCATCTGAATGCAAGAGTGCCTTGGGCCTGCATGGATCCTATGTGTCCTCTGGTGCCGGATTGGTCTCCCCTCCATTTCCTTATGGCCTCCAATATGACAAGGCTGCAGACTTAGGATTTATTATGGGAATCACCCTGCCCTCTTCTTCCCCACCCCCAAACGTATTTCCAGCTTTTCAGTGACCAAGCTACCTCTTGTGAGCACCATAAACAGTGTTCTTTCATTAACACAGCATTGTGTCATTTATCACACGTTAGATCATAATACACATCCCCAAATCCTTTCACTCTAACCTGCCCAAATTCTAAAAGGCTCTGCGTTGCTAAAGTAGGGGCATTTTAAAGTATACAGCCAGAAGGCTGGGGGCCAAGGCCCTGATTTCCAGAGGGATCCAGAACCTCTGCAAGCCACCCTCTTCCCACCTTGAAGTGAGAATCTGAAAAGATAGTTTCCAAGATCATCTTTAACTGACGGGCATGCTTGATGCCTTTTTTGTTCTTTTTGCCTGTGGCTTCTGCTTTTCTCGGGTTTTAGGACTTTAAGCCCCTCTCTGCGAGGAATATGCAACCAACACTTTCTCTGGCAAATGGGGGAGCCAGACCCCTGGGGACACACACATGGCCCCCCATCTCCAGCTTTTGACCCTAATAGGGTGGCCATTTTGCAATGAAAGATGCTGAGCAAACAAAGCATTGGCCCCAGGAGACTGGCTGAGATTGAATAGAGGAGGTGTTCAGGCTTTCAGAGTCCTGGGCCCAGAAGCTTTAACCGCTGTACAAACTGATTTAGAACACTAAGGCCCAACTGTTTGTTTAGTGCCTTTATTGACTCAATTCCTGCCTCCAAGGCAGGTGACCTCGGCCAACCACTCAGTCATTGTTCCGACCTGGTTCTCCTCAGTGACATGGTGGCCTCCCTGTGGAGAGGTCCCTTTATTTCATTTTCTGGTCCTTGAAAAGTCAAGCAATCAGCTCACACTTACAAATGTAGATTTTCATTTTTAAAAAAGGCCTAACACACTCTGGTCAGAATTTTCAGCTAATTGGGTTTGTTGCATAGTAAGGACGTTTCTACTTCCTTCTTGGAAAGAAAAGAACTGATTTCCCCAGGTGACCATGAGTAGTGTTGTCACTGTTCTGGAATATTCACACTTTCTGACCCCGGGGTCTTACTTGTAAGTGGCTCCCAAAGTGCCCTAATGTATAACTAAGATGGACCCAAAGCTTCTGCAAACCTCCCACAGTGCCGGGCTATTGCCGTGGAAGAAAGACATGGGGTATTTTATTCATTGTTCATTGGAACAACCATATCATTTATTGAGCATATACTTTGTGCCTAGTGCTAGGTTTAGTGGTGTTTGCTTGTTTGTGTTTGATGCATCGACTCCTTTGATCATCACCATGAATTTTTGGGCAGGGCAGCGTTGCTCTTTTTTATTGAACCAGGAAGCCAGGGACAGAACGACGAAGTGCTTATCCACACACAGTCCTTTAGTGTCCAGAGGCATAGCGGGAATTTGAGCCCGAGTTTGACTCCAAAAAGCCTTCGCTACTCCCTCTCCCGCACCCGCCCACTTCCCCTCCACTTCACTAGAAGAGGAAATTCCCCGCGGCCCCGGCAGGGGGCAGCACTTACATGCAGTGGTCCAGGGAGTGAGGCTGGCGGCCCCACTGGGTTTGCCCTGCTCCTCCCTGTCAGCAAGCTGGTGCAGACCTGGCGTCCTCCCTTCTGTGTGACCAGAGCTGTCCTTGGACAACTTCCTCAAGCTTTCCGGTCGGAGGGCTGAGCTCATGTGTCTCTTGATCTGGCTGCCCGTAAAGGAAGTTGGAAGCAGCACACAGTATAACATGTACAAATACTCTCAATCTGTCACTCATACGTACACACAGGCACACGTATGCATTCACACACACACACTCAGACATTCACATTTACACACATGCACATGCATGCACACTCACAATGCACAGATACAAGTTTGTGCACACACACATATACATATTCATTCACACACACACACTCACACATCCACACAATCCATCTCAATACACTCCCTGGCACACTCAGTCACACTTTCACTTTCATAGTCATAAATGCACATATACACATTTACATACATCACTCCCAACACAATCACAAAAGCACTCACACAGGAACAACTCCTCCACTTAACATACATTCATACCCACATAGTCACATCCATTCACATATACTCACGTGCACATTATTTGCACACGCACGCACCCTGCACATTCACGCACACAAGTGTACACACTTGTGTACACATGCGCCTCTCACTTCCTGCATAGAAGCTGAATACATGCTGTGGTGTGAGGTCAGGAGGCCAACACCCAGAGGGGTGCTGTAACGTGGCACTTTGTGACGCAAAGGCCACTTGAAGTATTGGAGAGTTTACAGAAAGCACACCGGCTTTGTTTTCAGGAAACTTGGTCTCTGTTCCTAATTATTTTTTCCCATTACACTGTCTATACATCGCATTATGTGCTCACCACCCAGAGTCAGCTCTCCCTCCAGCACCTTATACTTGATGCCCGCTTCTATTCCTAATTTTAATTGCCCCATCTTCACGAGTCAGGCCCTTTGCTCAGAGTATGCACTTTGGAGCTTCACACACTAGCTCTTTCCCTCCATTTCCTCATCTGTGAAGTGGGGCTAATAATAGTGCTTGCGATTCCGGTGTGCTACTGCTGCGGGCGGACCATGGCAACTCAGGAAGTCACTCCAGGCAGCCAGTCAGAGGAGAGCAATGCGTTGGACCTGCCATCAACTTGTGACATAAGAGATTACATGATGCAGAAACCCAGCCAGGAGGCCCACAGTGAGGCTCTTAGTTCTGTGGAAGCCCTTTCTACTCCTTCCTCTTCTGATGGGGATGCAGGCACCAATAACCTAAATACTGCACAAAAGGATTCCTGGACCTCTGAGGATCTCTGGCTTGACCCTTCTATGAAAGGCCAACCAGAGACCCAGACAGAGGATGATGGACTCCGGAAAGCCCTGGATAGATTCTATGAAATGTTTGGCTGTTCACAGCCAGCCTCTGGAAACCCACTCTCTGCCTCTGTCTGCCAG
>PVKE010018324.1:10653-29791 GCA_004027555.1 Craseonycteris thonglongyai | reverse complement strand
TTTCCCTATCATACTCTTGAGAATGGTCATACCTGGGGAGGCTAATCTGTATGGCCTACAATGGCTTTCTTGACTTGTCGCTTCTCATTCCCTTTGGCCAATGGGGAACACTGGCAAGAGATTGGAGGGAAGGGTATTTTTTCCCCAGCTCCCTCCCTGATGAGGGTGCGTTGGGCTGGCTGTATCTTATCACCCAAAACCACAGCTCCTATCAGGAGGCCTCTCCACAACATATCTGAGTAATGGCTGCCTTTCAGGCCTGAAAGTAGTAAAACTCTCCCATCTTTCCAGCCCTTTCCAGCCAGTTCTACCATCCTTTGTGGTTTCCCTGCTTACAGCTTCCTTGTAAGTAGTCTGTTTATTCAACTTTCCCTTAACCTTCACTTTGACTTTGCTGTCTGTTTCCTGCGGAGACCCTCAGTGCTGCTGACCCTAACATTCTAAGTGACACTGTTCCAAGCACTTTGTAGGGAAACATCTCTTTAATCCACCTGATGACCTTATATAGAAATAGAGGTTTGGAGAGGTGATGTCATTAGCTCCAAGTTTCAGTACGGAAAAGGGGCCAACCCGGAATTTTCACCCAGTAGACATTTTAACTGTGTAAACTGTAAGAGGAACAGGCAGCCACTGTCAGGGTTTGAAGCCAAGAAGTCAGGTGGTGTTTTGAAAGCGCCCCCTGATGGCTTGGAGGTGTGTTGTCAGATAGGCTAGCGTGGCCTCTACAGAGTACTGCTAGTTAGTTGGGTATGTGGATACATTCAACTAAATCCTAAGGCGAAGACCTTGACAAAGGGACTCTGCCAGGGTTAGAGGATGTCTTCTTGGAGGGGATGACCTTGGAGCAGAACCTTAAAAGACAAGTGGCAAAGGCATGAGAGGACCCACACCGTTCTGGGAAGAGGGTGCAGTTTTGTGTGGGAGGAAGTTAGAAGATGAGGCTGGGAAAATAGATCTGGGCCTATTTGAGAAAGAACCTTGGCCTTGGCCTTTGTCCTGTTTGGAGCTCGTCAATCAATCAGTGAATTTCAAAGACAAAATCAGAGTCAAACATAGGGTTGTCAACTTTTTATTCTGCCTTGTGTGGACTTATAAAAAAGTCAATTTTTATTCATTCTAAAAGCTTTTCTTGAGTACCTACTGCATGTTAGGGGGAATTCTGGGGCAGGCGCTGAGCCTGTTTTGTCTACCATGGTACCCTCAGCATCCAGAGTCATGGAAAGCCCCTAATTGAAGGAATGGATGAAATTAAAGATAATTGCTAGCTAGGGCAAGGTCAGGGCAGGAATGAGCTGCTGGCATGAGGTCGAGGTAGGTGGAGCTGTAGATGAGTTTGGAGATAGAAGGGAATAAAGTTGGAAGTCTTTACCCTTTCTATTATTATTAATTAAAAAATAAGTCATCTTTAATATGGGTATTCCCTATATTCTGGGGATTTAGGGTGGGGATCATATAACAGAAGTACCCAATTCTGGAAAAAATATTATGCAGATATTTCTGTATGTGTTGGGACACAAACGTTTTGTGCCTTCTCAGGTGCCCGTGGCGATCTCCTTTCCAGGGAGCAGAACAAGAGAAAGGGGAAGTAACTTGCTCAAGGCCCCTCATCTGGTGAGTTGTGTTGAATTCCAGCAGATTGGCCCCAGCTCTTAACCATTTTTCTCTATTGTTTAAATTACCTTTTTCTCAATTTCCATGTTTGTTTGTTTTTTTAAGCAATGCTTTTTATTCTTTCTTTTTTTTTTCCAGTGACTTTATCATTGACTTTTTAGGACTTTAGTTTGGACTGGGATAACTTGTTTGATACTATCTTTATATCAAAGACTCAAGTTTAATCTAACAGTTATCAAAATCCAGGACAAAGTAAGCACTCAGTCATGCAGTGCCCCTTATCTGAACTGAACCATTTCCTATAAATGCCACGTGCATTATCCTGAAATAACCTGATTAAATGTTCTTTAAGAAATAGCACAAGATATGGGGGGAGGAGGTGGAACGGGAAAGTCACAGCCCAGTGGGGCAGGAGAACTCCAGCCACGGAAGGAGAGGAAAGAAAGGGAGAACGCTGTCCACAAAGCGGGGTGTGAGAGACATGAGGCTGTTACTAATAAAGGTAACTCTTGAAACACTCCAGTGGCTTCCCTTCTCACTTAGGGACAGGCCGGACCTTCACTGTGGCCCACAAAGGCCTACAGATCCGGCCCTTGCTGCCTGTCTGACCTCTCTCCCTACACATTGCTCTTTGCCTGTTACAATCCACCCTGCTGGCCTCCTCATGGTCCCCAATAACTAAGTCTTATTCCCTGTTCAGAGCCTTTGCATCTGCTCTGCCCTCTGCCTGGCATGCCCATCCCCCAGTTATCCACAACAATGTCACCAACACTCATGTAGTGCTTACTATGTTCCAAAGACAGTTCTAAGCAGTTCATAAACGTTAACACTCCATTAATCACTTCCTTACTTCCTTTGGGTCATGGCTTAAATGATACTTTCTCTGTGAGGTCTTCCCAGACCATCCTGTTTAAAAACCCTTTACTCCTGCACAATATACACCTTGAACACTATTATCCTTCCACACTTAATTTTTTTTTTAAAGATTTACTTTGCTTTGTTTTTTACACACAGAGAGACAGAGACAGAGAGAGAGAGAGAGAGAGAGAGAGAGAAGGGGAGGGTCCAGAGCAGTCTCCATAGCTGTCCATCATCAGTTTTCAACATAGTTTCATTCCACACAGGTGGGTGCAGGGCTGCAGAGGGTGGGAACTGGGTCGGGGCCTTCTGCATGGGAGGTACACCCTCACCAGCTAGGGGCCGAACAGGGGGCCTCCCACATGGGAAGCTTACCCCTGTGAGAACCGAACTGGGGGCTAAACCCCAGTTTAGCATATGGGTCCACATGGGCCAGAGTTGGGATTCAGTTCTCAGACTCCAGGGCTGCAAAACGAGCGCTTACCCTTCTGAGCTATCTGGCATCTCCCACACTTAATTTTTAAACACTAATCTACAACTATCGTATTGCAGGATGTTATAGGCATACTTTATTTTATTGCTCTTCATTTTATTATGCTTTGCAGATATTACTTTTTTTTTTTTTTGACAAATTGACAGTTTGTGGGAACCGAGAGCCAAGTGGCACTATTTTTCTTTCTTTTTAAAAATGTTATTGTTTGAGAGAATGGAGAGAGAGAGAGAGAGAGAGAGAGAGAGAGAGAGAGAGAGAGAAAGAGAGAGACAGAGCAAGAGAAGTGGGGAGGGCCTAGAGCAGTCTCCATAGTTGTATATCATTAGTTGTGACAGTTTTATTCCACACAGGTGGATGTGGAGCTGCGTGGGGCAAGGACGAACCAGGGACCTCCCATATGGGAAGCAAGAACTTTTGCTGCCATGCCATCCTGGTGGTTACCAGTTGTGCCACAGTTCAGCATATGGGTTTGCATGGGCCAGGGCTGGGAATCGAATTCTGGACCTTGTGGTTTCAAGGCAAGTGCTATACTTCTGAGCTATACTGGTATCCCTAAGTGGTGCTATTTTTCCAATAGTCTCAGGTGATGGTTAGCATTTTTAGCAATAATATTCTAATTAATGTATGCCCTGGGAAACAAACAAACAAAAATGTGTGTATACTCTTTGTATTGTGATCCTCATTTTATTGCAATGGCCTGGAACCAAACCCATGATATCTCCAAGGTTTGCCTGTATACAGGGTCTGAGAATTAAGTTTGCGAACTTACCATTGTTTGCTTACATTGGAAGCACTGTACAAGCAACTCAGTAAGGTTTTATAACCTGGATATATCAGTGTCTCAAGCTATGTTTGTGTAAACATGTGGTGGTATTTTGTTGAGGAGTGTTCATTATTGTTGTGTGTTTTTGAGTGCCATCACAAAAATATTGGAACTTGAATTAGAGCAACAAATAAACATTAAATTTCTTGTTAAACTTAGAAAGAGTAGAAGTGAAATCAGGGACATGGTAGTCCAAGTTTATGGGGATAATGCCATGAAGAAAATGGCAGTGTACAAATGGATTCAACGTTTTTCTGAGGAGAGAGAAAGTGTCCACTGATGTAAAGAGGTCAGGACAGCCAGTAACAGGCAGAACTGATGAAAACATTGCAAAAATTCATTGAATTGTGCATCAAAATCGTCAGCCAACTGTAAGAAGCATACATAACAGACCAAATAAATAGCCACAGAGAGACAGTTGAGAAAATCTTTACTAAAATTCTTGACATGAGAAAGGTGTGTGCAGAAATGGCCCCTAAGGAGCTCATCGATGAACAAAAGCAAAGGAGAGTCGAAGTTTGCCAAGACCTTTTGGAGAGGCAACATGATGTTTTTGGCTGTGTTATCACTGGTGATAAAACCTGGCTGTACCAATACGACCCTGAAACAAAGCATCCAAATGCACAATGCAAGTCAGTCAATTCTCCTCAACCAAAAAAGTTCTGTCAGTCCCAATCAAGAGTCAAAATGATGTTCCTAACCTTTTTTGATATTAGAGAGATTGTTCATTAGGAATTTGTACTAACTGGACAAACAGTCAGCCAAATTGACTATTTGGAAGTGCTGAAAAGGCTGCGTGAGAAAGTTACATGAAAAAGACCTGGACTTTTCACCAACAGCTCATGGCTCTGGCATCACCACAATGCACCAGCTCACACGGCACTGTCTGTGAGGGAATTTTTAGCCAGTAACAAATAGCTGTATTGGAACACCCTCCCTACTCACTTGATCCGGCCCCCAGTGACTTTTTCTTTACCTGAAGATAAAGAAAATGTGGAAAGGAAGACATTTTGATGACATTCAGAACATCAAGGGTAATATGACAATGGCTCTGATGGCCATTCCGGAAAAAGAGTTCCAAAATTGCTTTGAAGGGTGGACTAGGCACTGGCGTCAGTTCATAGCTACCCAAGGGGATCACTTCAAAGGTGACCATGGTGATATTCAGCAGTGAGGTATGTAGCACTTTATCTAGGATAAGTTTGCGAACTTAATTGTCAGACCTTGTATATTTAGCTTTACCTTGTGTATTATCTTACTCCCCACCCCTGAGTAAAATGTTAAGTTCATTGAAGGCAGAGATGTTTGTCTGCCTTGGTCACTATTGTAGTCCCAGTGCCTAGAACAGTGGCTGGCATGCAGTAGGCACTCTATAATAATCTGTGAAATGAACTTATGGAGTTCTTGAGTTCTGAGTACCTCTGTGAGTCATCTAATTTAATCCTCACATTTACTCTATGAAGTGGAGGGTCTTATTATCGGGCCTATTCGACAGATGGGGAAATGGAGGTTCTCAGAGGTGATGTCACTTTCCTGGGGATGCACAGCTGAAGCAGAGCTTTGACACAAACTTGGACCTTCTGGCTCTCGAGCAGACATGATTTTTAACCCCCTAAATGCCTCTGCCCTTGTTGAGGGGACAGCGGAGCAAGGAGGGCATTTCAGCAATGGAACCATACCTGTAAATGCACAGGGGTGGGGTGGGCCACATGATGGGTGCCCAGGGAGTACCCAGCCACTGAGAGATGGGTTGAGGTCCGCCTGGCTCTTTCTCGCTCCATAAATGGTGTCTGGGAGGAATTAACATGTTTCTCAAAGTGAGTGTTTTAGGGACCAAGTGGGGTTTTAGATTTCATGCCAGTTTATAACAGACAGGAATGATTTTCCCCAGAACATGTTACTTCCAATTATTTTTGTGTTTTGAAAAAATTGAAATAAAATTCCCATAACATAAAATTAACCTTATTAAAGTGTACAGTTCAGTAGTATTTAGCACATTCATGATGTTTTGCAGTCACCACCTCTGCCTAGTTCCAAAACATTTTCATCGCTCCAAAAGAAAAGTCCATATCCATTAAATAGGCAGTCCCCATTCCTCCCTCTCCTAGTCCCTAGTAACCGCCAATCTGCTTTCTGTGTTTGTGGGTTTATCTGTTCTGGGTATTTCATATAAATGGAACCCTACAACTTGTGGCCTTTGTATCTGGCTTTTTTCATTCAACACAATGCTTTCCAGGTTCATCCACGTTGTAGCCTATGCTGGTGCTTCCTTCCTTTTCAGGGCTGAGTCATATTCCATTGTATAGGTATACCACATTTTATTTATCCATTTACCTGGTGATGGGCATTCGGGTTGTTTTGTATCATTTAAAAAAATCATATCAATAGTAAATGGGCTCAATCTTTTTTTTTTTTAAGATTTATTTTATTGATTTTTGACAGAGAGAAACAGAAACAGGGAGAGACAGAGAGAAAGGGGAGGGCCCAGAGCAGTCTCCACAGTTGACATTAGTTTTTCCATATAGTTTCACTCCACAGGCGGGCACTGGGCTGCGCAGGGCAGGAACTGGGCCGGGAGCCTCTCACATAGGTCCCGGCAAGAACTGAACTGGGGGCACACCCCAGTTCAGCATGTGGGTCCGCATGGGCCGGGGCTGGGATTCGATCCTTGGTCCCTGGGGCTTCAAAGCTAGAGCTTTACCCGCTGAGCCATCCCAGCTTTCCCAATGGGCTCAATCTTGCTTTAGAAATTCCAACCATACTAACTCATTTAGAGTCAGAAGTGAAAGTTCCCCTTGTCAAGATCCCCCCATGAAGCTCTTTCCCCTTAGTTCCAGGATTGGCAGCTATGCCACGGGGATTTTTCTCCCAGGACTTTGGAACAGGGAGACACTGCATTTTATGGATAAAAACGACAAGAGTAGAGTGAAAGCTGATGCTTACTGGATACTCAGCATGACTCAGGCACTGTCTGGAGAGCTTTTCATCTATTAACTCACTTTGTTGTCACAACAATAAAGTGCCAACTCCTTACTCCTCATGGTCCCATCACTGCCACCTCTCAGACATCACGTCCTATCACTCTCTCCTTGTCTTCTTCACTCCAGCTTTCGTTCCATTCTTCATACACGCTGACCTCATGCCCACCACTGGGCCTTTGCACCGGCTGCCCCCTCTGCTGGGAAAGCTCTGCCTCTCCATCTGTGTATGGCTTCCGTCCCTCTTCATCCCCGTGTCTGCTTGATTGTCCCCTCCTCTGAGTGGGCTTTCTGAGCACCTTATCAGAAATGGCAGCATCTTGTCTTCCTCACCCCCATTTCTCCATCTCTTTCCTCTGCTTCACTTCTCTTCATAGCAGTTTTCACTGCCCAACATTCTGCTGTAGATCTGTTTCTTTTGCATCTGCCCCTTGAACTTTGTCTCACTGTTGTTTCCTTCTCATGCAGAGAAGTAGGAGCTCCATAAACATTAGGCACCTGAATGATGAAATAGTCCTGTTGGGTTAGAACTGCTATCATCCCATTTTACAGATGAGGAATCTAGGACACAAGGAAGTAAAGTCACTCCACTGACAAACGGCAGAGGTGGGATTCAATCCACTCAGTCCAGCTGAAAGATCTGACCAGGGATCTGCAGGTTTCAGTATCATTGAGCTTTTACTACAATAATGCTGTGTAACAACCCACCCCAATACTCAATGGCATTTATTTAGCTGGTGAGTTTGTGGGCGGGCAGTTTACGGTGGGCTTGGCTGGATGCCTCTCCTGGGCACAGCTGTCCTTGCTCATGTGTCTAGCTCACCTGTTAGCTGGTCTAGCTTGCTCTTGGCTGGGATGGCTGGGACACCGGGTTTGGTTCCGCATGTCTGTCATCTTCCAGTAGGCTAGTCCTGGCCTGTTCTTACAGGGGTGTGGCGTAGAGGTGGACATGTGCAAGGCCCCTCAGTTAAGACTGAGGCTTGAAATTGGCACTCTTTCACTTCCACTTCATTCTGCTGGTCCAAGTAAGTCACATGACCAATCCCGAGTCACATAACTATGAAGTTGCATAGTGAAGAGCAGAGATTCAAGGAGGGGTGAAGAATGGCAGCCAACAATACAACCTATCATAGTTCCCATCAGCTCAAATTTCCTGGGTTCTGCTCCCAGGAAGGAGAGGTCAGAGGTC
Source organism: Craseonycteris thonglongyai (assembly GCA_004027555.1). Classification (NCBI taxonomy): domain Eukaryota; kingdom Metazoa; phylum Chordata; class Mammalia; order Chiroptera; family Craseonycteridae; genus Craseonycteris; species Craseonycteris thonglongyai. The sequence goes on along the minus strand of PVKE010018324.1, from coordinate 21,839 downwards.
ATTTGGAAGAGGTCCCCAGGGAACTCCCATGTAGGGCTTCTTTGAAGGAAACTCTCAGGCTCAGGGTGGATAGGATTTGTGTGGGGAAAGGGAACAAACTAGGAGAGGATGGTGCAGCAAAGAAGCTGTTGCATCTGCATTTCTTGCTTGGGTGTGGTTGTCTTCAGGGAGCTGCAGGAAGCTTTGACAACACCCACATTTGCTGGCTGAGGGGCACATGCCCTGATGTTATTAGATCATAGTCACTGAATTACCTGCTTTGGGCTTTTTAAATGTAGATAGATTAATTTAGCTCTGTCTACCTATCATATATTGATCTGTGTTTTTCTTTTTTTCTTCTTAGAAAAGCTTTTTTTGATCTATGCTTTTCTTAACTTTTGCCTGTAGCTCAATTAAACATTGGTTTGTAAATAAAAGTGCAAATGAGTGTTCCATGAATCCCAAGATCTTTTGAGTAAATTTCAAAATCTTTTCTCATAGTTCCTGTGTAAATGTCAGGCCTCACAAACCTGCTTTTCTTCTTGGTTCCATGCAGAAGCTGCTAGTCATCACAATAGTTCTGTAAAGCCAGAAGTATGACTTTCTCCATTTTACAAGTGAGAGAAATGTAGTGGTTTGCACAAGCCAATTTTTTTCCAGGTCTTTTGCTGCTTGTAAAAATAACCAGACCCATATAATTCTGGAACTTTCCTGGGTAAAATGGGGCTGGCTGGGCTGTCACCAGCAGAGTAGAGACAGCTGTCTTGGCACAGAGGCCTGAGGCTGGGTTTAGACACACTCCCATCTCCCCAGCGCCGCAGATGGAGAACAGAGGGACTGGTCTTGTCTGTAACAAGTAGCTGTGGGTGTAGGTTTTTCCTGGTTCCTGGTTTCCTGGAGGGCCCCCACCCCACCCCCCTACTCAGGTCTCACAGGCTTTGAGAGGCTCACATCTGTAATAACAGTGATGTTTTTACAGCTGATCTGGCAAACCCAGTCTTCCGCATTTGGATCATCATTTCTCATGGTGCATTTAAATTGTTAACTTCCCTGTGTTTTAGCAATCAGAACTCAATTTTTTTTTAAAGATTTATTTTTATTGTTTTTGACAGAGAGAGAGATACAGAGACAGAGACAGAGACAGAGACAGAGAGAAGGGGGAGGGCCCAGAACAGTTTCCACAGTTGCACATCATTGGTTTTTCCACATAGTTTCATTCCACAGGTGGGAGTAAGGCTGCACAGGGCAGGAACTGGGCCGGGGTCTCACCCCAGTGAGAACTGAACTGGGGGCACTCCCCAGTTCAGCATGTGGGTCCACATGGGCCGGGGCCAGGATTTGATCCTCCCTGGGGCTGCAAAGTGAGCGCTTAACCCACTGAGCCATCCTGGCTTCCCCAGAACTCAATTTTTCTGATCCTTCATCTCTGAGCCATGGGAGAGCAGTATGTCCTGGCTATTCAGAGGTATTATTCTGGTCCAGCACCTGGATCAAGTATTGGGCTTTTACAATATTAAATTTACTCCTGCCCCCCACCCCCCCACCCCATGTCCATTGCTGTGTCCCTAAGGGCTTCCCCAGCACTGACCATCATACCAGGAACAAAGTTTTATACCCCAGCTTGGCATTGGCAAGGACATTATCAGCCCTGGTAACAGCCTGTGCCCACCACCCACCTCCTGGGGAGGCTGCCCATGTGTCGGGACAGCCCAAGGATGAGAAACTGCTTCCAGACAGGGCACTGAGGTGGGGCTGGCCTCCTGCAGCTTGGGTCTCAAGGGTTCCACATTTCCCAGCTGCAAGTGGGATGGGGTTGAGGATGGGGAGAGTGAGGAGGTGTGTGTTGGGGGGGCAGGGGCAAATTTGCCAATCCCAGGCCACAATCCCACTCCTGGCTTTCTGTGTCTCCCATTCTTATAACAGAGCCAGACTGCTTGTTCTGTGTTCTGCGCTGGTAAGCATGCTTTGGCATCTTATTTAGACTTTCTGTGCCTCAGCTTCCCCATCTGTAAAGTAGAGATAATAAAAGCACTGCTGTCCTCATGTTCGGAGGTGAGGTGACACATGTCAAGTGCTGTAACTCTGCTGTGCTGCTAAGCGTTCTATAAATACCGACTATTGATAGTGTAATTATTCACAAGGGTCACACTCTTCCAAGGACTGTAAGTACTCCTCCCCACTGTGAGCACTGAGAAGGGGAAGGATTTGGCCTCCATGGGGGCTGTACAAGTATATAAGATGTTGAGTGTATTTATGTATCCATTTTACTGTTGACAGGCACTTGGACTGCTTCCAGTTTCTGGCAGTTAAAAACGGTGCTGCTAGGAACATTCTTGTAGAGGACCTTGGTGGACATACCTTGCATTTCTGTTGCGCATGTAGGACTGGAAGTTGGGGTATCAGGGTATGCATGTGCTCAGTCAGCTAAATACTGACAGTTTCCCAAAGTTGGTTGAATATACTTTTTGAATTTTGAACCATGCGATGCTATTTCCTATGGAAAGAAATAAAGAAAATTAAGATGTACTACTATAAACACCAGATCACCAGACATTGCTTGAGGTTGAGTGTATTAATTTCCAACTGCTGCTGTAACAAATGACCACAAACTTAGTGGCTTAAAGCAAACACCCAATTTTTATTATTTTATAGTCCTGGGGGTCAGAACTCTTAAATAGATCTTACAGGGCTAAAATCAAAGGCTGTGTGTGTTTTGGTAGAGGCTCTGGAGGACAAACAGGTCCTGGCCTTTTGCAGCTTCTAGAGGCTGTGCGCATTCCTTGGCCCCCAGCTACAACATTCTGACTTCTGCTTCCACTGTCACATCTCTGACACTGATCCTTCTGTCTCCCTTTTATAAGCATCCAAGTAATTACATTTGACATTTCTAGTTAATCCATGATAATCTCCTCATCCCAAAATCTTTAACTTAATCCCACCTGTGAAGTGCCTGCTGCCACGTAAGGTAAGAGCTGCGGGCCCCAGGATTAGGATGTGGAAATCTTTTGGGGACCATTAGTCTATCTTCCACATTGAGGTACCGGTACACTACAGAAAGACCCAGGAGACCCTCTGGGCCACAGATCTGGACCAGCACCGGCTGTGGTGGCTGTGCATGGGCCATCTGGGATCTTTCATTTCCAGCTTAGCCAGGCTTCCCATACCCCACTGGTTCCTAAAGAAGTCGTTTTCTATTGGTTACTGAGATTTCATCTCTTAATTTAATCAGATAATGACTTAGAGCTTGTCTTCTGGCCAAGTGATGTTCTGAGAGCTTCATGAGGATTAACTCATTTCACACTAACAACAGCACCACCACCACCAACCATACCACAGTGTATGTACTATCATTAGTTCCACTGTACTAATGAGGATACTGAGGCACTGAGAAGTTAAGGGGCATTCCCAAGGTCACACAGCTAGGAAATGACAGCTGAGGTCCAAGCACTTGTCCTGAAAGGGCTACACTCTCTGAGGCCGGTGTCATTAGCATTCTCATCTCAGGCCCATGTTCTCTGTTTCAGGAACACACACCCTCTTCCTCCAGTGACATTTCTGAGCGGGCAATGTCATCTTACCCTGGTTTTCCCAGAAGACTTGGTCTGAGACCTGAGGGAGGAGAGGGAGCCACCTTGTGGTGAAGAGGGAATCTGAGAACCTGGGCCCAGTTCTCCTGAGGGCACTCCACCCAGCCAGTCCTGCATTCTGATATTTCATGTCTTGAAAATGCTGACATATGACTTGTTTATTCCATTTTATTTAAAATTAAAAAAATTTTGTGGAGGCTGGGATGACTCAGAGGGTTAAGTGCTCTCTTTGCAGCCCTGGAGCCCCCGAGGATCGAATCCCAGACCCAGCCCAGGCGGACTTATATGCTGAACTGGGGTGTGCCCCCAGTTCAGTTCTTGCCGGGGCCTATGTGGGAGGCTCCTGGCCCAGTTCCTGCCCTGCGCAGCCCCGTGCCCACATGTGGAGTGAAACTCTATGGAAAACTAATGCTGTCGAATATGGAAACTGCTCTGGACCCTCCCCCTTTTCTCTGCCTCTCTCTGTCTATCTCTCTCTCTGTCAAAAAACAATAAAAATAAATCTTAAAAAAAAACAATTGTACTCTTTAGTTGGGGTATAACTTAAAGCACAAAACTGAAGTCTGCAGCTTGATGCATTTGTACATCCATACATCCATGTAACCACCATCTATGTCAGGATATAGAACTTTCTAGTTATTCCAGAAGGTTTCCATGTGCCCCTCCTTCCACTCAATACCACCCAAGGTTAACCACTTTCTGATTTCTCTCACTATGAGTTATATTTGCCCATTTATGATATTTATATAACATGAATCATGTGATTATATACTATTTGTCTCTGGCTTCTTTCATTCAACATTATGCCATGAGATTCAATCATGTTGTTGCATGTAGCACTGTTTTTTTTCTTCTTTTTCAAATTACTGTGAAGCATTTCATTTTATGAATATACCACATTTATTTACCCAAGCCTGCTCTTGATGGACATTTGGGCTGTTTCCAATTTTTAGCTATTATGAATAGAGCTGCTAATGGCATTCTTTTACATAGGTATATGCAATCATTATCCTTGGGTGTACACCAAGATATGGAATTGCTAGGTCATAGGGCATACTTCAGTTTCATTTTAGTAGGTACTGCCAAACATTTTATTTCAAAGTGCACACTGATATTTTTGATTCTGTGCTATAATTATTTCAGTATGATAAAAAGACTCAGACATTTGTCTGGAGACATGCCCAGAAATCAAACACTGCATTGAAAACTTGTCTTGAATAAAGTTTGCTCATTTTTGGCTATTTCCTTCCCTTGTTTGTAGAGCTGCCAAGGTAACTTGTCATTTTTTTTGTTTGTTTGTTTTTTAGTTTGCATTTCCTGGGTTCCTAGGTAGAGAAATTGAACATCTTTTCCAGTCTCCTAACCCACTAGATCATTTATGAGTAAACCATTGTCTGAAGGCCCTGGTCCAGTGAGGGGGGCACCAGCCCAGTGCAACCTTCACAGAATTCTGCTCCTCTGGCTATCATTTATAGAGACCACTGTAGATTGTTGTACTAGGGCTTGCCTCTCTTCTCCCTTAAGATGATGATAATAATAATAATAGATGGAATCTAGACCTTCCTACCTTCCTTCCTACTTATCCTTTCTGGACCTAACACCTAAATTTGAATCCTGGAGGAATAAATAGTGCAGTAGCCAAGGGGGCCACATGGAAGACAATAGTGACCACAGTCACTGAATAACTATTTATTGAATACCTGTTCTGTCCCAGGCACTGTTCTAGCCACTGGGGCTATAGCAGGAAACAGAACAGACAGAAATCTCCACTCTTTTTTTTTAAAGATTTGTTTTATTGTCTTTGACAGAGAGAGACAGAGACAGAGAGAAGGGGGAGGGCCCAGAGCAGTCTCCATAGTTGTATGTCATCAGTTTTCTACATGGTTTCATTCCACACAGTTGGACAGCGGTGGAGCGAGTAGGGCAGGAGGGAGGGCGCACAGGGTGGAATCCAGGCTGGGGGGCCTTCCACATGGGAGGCATGCCCACATGAGCTGGGGGCTGAACCGGGTGCCTCCCATGTGGGAAGTGGCAAGAACTGAATTGGGGGCCTCCCACATGGGAAGAACACTCCAGTTCAGCATATGGGTTCACATGGGCCAGAGCTGGGGCTCAATCCTTGGACCCCAGGGCTGCAAGGCGAGCTCTTAACCTGCTGAGCTGTCCATCCCAGCTTCCCCAGAAATCTCTGCTCTTGTGGAACCTATTTTCTGAGGAGGGGCACAAATATTATAAACAAGTATAATAAATGATGGCGGTCAGTACGAAGGAGAGAAAATTGGGGAAGAGAGAGTTCCTGGGTTTGGGAGGATGGATGCTCTTTTATGGAGGGTGGTCAGAGAAGGCCTTATTGAGAAGGGGACATTTGTGTAAAGACCTGAATGAGGTGGCACCATGGCCCAGAGGGAATAGCAAGTGCAAAGGTCCTGAGGTGGGAGAGTGCCCGGGAGGTTGATGGAACAGGAAGGAGGCCGGTGTGTCTGGGTGTGTCTTAGGAGATGAAGCCAGAGAAAGGAGTGGGGAGTGTGCAGGACTTACAAGGCCATGAGAAGAACTTTGACTCTGAGTGAGATGGAAAGCCACTGCAGGGTTCTGAGAAGACTGGTTAGAGTTATTTTCAAAAAGGATTACCCTGGCTGCTGTGTTGAAAATAGACTGGGATTGGGGAGGGTAAAGGTTGAAGCATAGAGACCACTGGCTTTTGTAATAATCGAGATGGAAAGTGGTGGAGTTGGATGAGGGAAGTAACAGTGGAGTTAATGACAAATGGCCAGATTCTAGAAGAACTTTGAAGGTAGGCTATGAAAGGAAGAGAGGAAGATCAAGTGTTACTCCATTGTGGTCTGAGTTGCACACTTAATCCCTTTTATGGGGAGGGTGGGATAGCTCAGCAATTGAGCGCTTGCCTTGAAATTGTGAGGTCTGGGGTTTGATTCCTGGCCCCAGACCATGCAAACCCCGTATGCTGAACTGTGTTGCAGTCAGTAGCTGCTGAGATGGCTCAGTGGTGAAGGTTCTCACCTACCATGCAGGAGGCTGCTGGTTTGGTTCCCATCCCATGCAGCTCCACATCTACCTGTGTGGAATAAAACCATGTCATATCTAATGACGTACAACTATGGAGACTGCTCTGGGCCCTCTCTCTCTCTCTCTCTCACCTTTCTCAAAACAATAAAATAAATCTTAAAAAAAAAAAAGCCTTTTAGAGGGTGCCAGGATGGCTCAGAGGGTTAAGTGCTCACTTTGAGCAAGGTTCTCCTTTTGCAACCCTGTGTGGATCCATATGCTGAACTGGGGTGTGGTCCCCAGTACAGCTCTCTCCAGGGCAAGCTTCCCATGTGGGAGGCCCCCAGTTCAGACCCCAGCTCGAGGGGGCATGTGAAACCATGTCAAAAACCGATGGCATACAGCTATGGAGACTACTCTGGGCCCTCTCCCTTCTCTCTGTCTCTCTCTGTTTCTGTTTCTCTCTCTGTCAAAAACAATAAAATAAATCTTTAAACAAACAAACAAAAAACCCCTAAAGATCCTTTATTATGGGCAATTTCAAGCATACCATATTTTGCCGTGTATATTTGTACATGTATAGTACTAATTCTATATCTATATTAATACGGTACTTTTAATTCTTTTATTTACGCGTAGGAGTGAAAAGTGTAACTCTAGAAATCAATAACAATATTCACGTGCAAAATAGTACCCTGGAATACAATAATCGCCTTGGCTTGGGCCCCAACTAGTCCAGAATCATGCTGCGTCTCAGCCTTTCATGTAACCCCCTTGTCAGCTCTCAGCTCCCAAACCGCCCAGGGCTGCGTTTTGGCCTGTGTTCCCAGGCTCCCAGCTCACTCTCCTGCAGGGCTCCGGGTCGCGATCCATGGCCTGCCTGTTCCTTGACTTTATCTCCTATTCGCCTTCCTTTCTCTGACCTTGTATCTGTTCTTGTGTCTTATAATTATTTCCTGTGCCATAATATGTTAAAAAATAAATGCTAACATTCCTTTATAATACAAAAACACCAAAACCAAAACCAACCAACCAAACAAAAAAACCCAAATAAACCCCAAGTACCTAAATATAAACACATAAAAATTTGAATTAAAACATTAAAATGAAAGATTTTTTTCCCCTAAAAGTTTGGGCCAAAAACATGGGTGTGTATTATACACGGCAAAATATGGTATACGTTAAGTAGACAAAAATAGTATAGAAAATCTCAGGTAGCTACCAACAGGCTCCGACAATTACCACCTCATTCAATTTCATTTCTTCTATGTTCCCACCCATTCTCCATCCCATATTTTATTGAAGCAAATCTCAGACCTTATTTCATTTAATTTGTAAATTTTTTGATATATTCTTTTCAAAAAGGTAAGTCCCCTTTTTTTAATAAACATGCCACAGAACTATTAAATCTGTTAACAGTTAACTCTCACAAAGACCACCAGAGTCTCCGCAGACAGGGGAAAATGAAATAAGGCTGTTTGAGGTGGGTTTTCCAAAGCAAGGAACTGGCTGAGATTGGGCAAAGATTATGACACTTTCATTTAGGATTAGTGAGTGACAAAATGGGGGTCTTGAAACAAGTCTTGATATGTAAACTCTTTTTTTTAAACATTAAAAAATTTATTTATTTATTTATTTAGTTAAATTTACTGGAGCAACATTGGTTAGTGACAATTACATTGTTTCCAAGTGTACAACTCTACATTACATTGCCTGTGTATTGCATTATGTGTTCACCACCCAGAATCAACTCTCCCTCCATCAGCATATATTTGATGCCCCCTCCCTAACCCCTCTCCCCCCAGCTCTCCCACCTGCCACCCCCCTTTTGATATGCAAACTCTTGTCTGTTAGGTGAGTTTTTTGCCCAGGTAAGCATAATCTGTTATCTGACAGGAAAGCTGTTTGCCCAGATAAATTGGTTTTCAGGAATTTCCTAAAGCAAATAATGAGTTCTTTATTGTTTTACTCATGTAGCCTTCTAGGCAAGACTTTTTTTGGAACAAATCATTAAGTCATGTTCAAATACATGGTCTCCGTTCTCATATCTAATAAAATTTAAAATACCTAAATAATTAAATAGCCAATCAACTAATAGATTTCCTTACCTGTCTCATAAAAATAATATCTAATATGGTTAAATAGCCAATCAATTAGTAGGTTTCCTTACCTCTGTCATACAAATATGACAGATTTTCCTGTATTTTCAAGTCAGGATCCAAGTGAGGTCCCCACATTGCACTTCATTTTGTGTGTTTAAGTCTCTTAAAGTATAGATTTCCTTCTTTTTGTTTTTTTCCCTAAAAATAATTTTTGACAAAGCCAGTCTGGCTTTTGCTGACTGTTTCCCCCTGGTGACATTTAACATGCTGCTTTACCCCATGGATTCTCTTTAACTTGATAATTGGAACTACTGATCTAAGCTCCTCAGTTTACACATATGGCAGACAGTTGGAAGATGGCAGAATAGGGAGACCCAGAATCTTTCACCTACAGAGCAATTGCACTGGCAGAATCTGTCTGATGAAACTCTGGAGTCTGTTGGAGGCTTGCAACTTCCAGTGGAAGACTTGGGCTGTAAATTGCAGTTAATTCTGGTCAGTTTCAGCTCTTAGCACAGCTAAAACAATGCTACCCATTTGCCTTTTAGCTATGCTAGCCACGTGGCAGGCAGCTTGCATGCAGCTTGAGAGATCCAAAGTGGACAGTAAGGACCCTGCCCCCCAAATATCAGGATTCTGTGCTCTGATTACTACTTCGCATCACAGAGGTGCAGAAAAAGAGGTGAGTAGTCCTTGTTGCTTCTCCCCGCATTGTTGCAAGCCCCTCCCTCTTCAGCGGAAGTGAGTTCCAGATGATTTAAAGGGCTGATGCCTTTTCTTTCCCATTCATTTTTGCTTCTTCCCCTTTTGGGAGCCAGACATTAAAGACTAGAACATTAAAAACTATTACACATGTGGGAAAAATTAGAAAGTAACTGCGCACAATCAGGGAAAAGGTTCGAGAAGACCTTAGGTTGGTCCTCATCACAGAGACAGTCTACAACAGGGGTGTCCAACCTTTTGGCTTCTCTGGGCCACATTGGAAGATGAAGAATTGTCTTGGGCCATGCATAAAATACACCAACATTAATGATAGCTCATGAGCTAAAGAAATGGCCGCAAAAAAAAAAAAAAATCTCATAATGTTTTAAAAAAGTTTATGAATTTATGTTGGGCAGCATTCAAAGCTGTCATGGGCTGCATGCGGCACCATGGGTTGGACAAGCTTAGTTTACAACAGAAAATCGTAAACAGCAAACCCTGGGGAAGGGGGAGAATCTGATATAGAAAACCCTAAAGATTCCACCAAATGGAAACTAATGAATGAGTTCCTCAAGGTAGCAGGATATGAAGTCAACACACAAAGATCAGTTGCATTTCTATACATAAACAATGGACAATCTGAAAAATTACAGAAACAATCTTATTTACATGGCATCGAAAGAATAAAATACTTAGGAAAACCAAGGAAGTGAAAGACTTGTGCAATGAAAACGACAAACGTTGCTGAAAAGAGAAAGAATGCTCCTGACATTCGTTGGCTGCATCTCTCCAATCTCTACTTGATCTTCACATGGTTTTTTTCTCTGTATTTCCGTGTGTCCTAAATTAAAGAAGCTGAAGAGACATGACCTAGATTGCCTTTTAGTTAAAAAAAAGAAAAAAAGATAAGCTTCAAAAGACATCCATGGAAAAATTGAGGATGCTTGAATAACAATAAATATTTAATGATATTATGGAAATATTGTTAACTTTTTGTTATTTTAATTAGATTATAATTTTATTTTTTGCAATGCTTATGGAAAATGGATTTCATTACCAAGGATGGAAAACTAATTGCCAGGTGTCAATTAGTCAACCTTAAAAATAAAACAGCCAGTTATTTTACCAACAAAATGGATTTATTCAGGAATAGCAGAAGAATTGCAATTTGGGACAAGCAAGCTCTTGCACAAACCATAAGCAAGTCCAGCAAGCAAAGGAACATTACTTTATAGAGAAGAAGGAGGATGTTGGGAGGGGTTACTTTGAACGAAAAGCCCACTGAAGGAAAGTGAGAGTTCAGGGCAGTGATGGTTTCTCACTGGCTGAGTTGCTGGACAAGGAAGCAAATCTTCCTTCCTCCTGCTGGAGTTGTAAAGTCATATCAACTTGGGTTTCTTCCTGTTCAAGTAAGTAATTGATGGTTCTTCCTGTTGGTGTCTGTAACTGACAATTCTTTCTGCTGGCGTCTGTAATTGTATTGGAGTGGTAGTGCATGAGGGCTCCCCCTACTGGCCCCCTGTCCCGACTTCATTTTAAAAGAGGGTTCTCTTTATTAATGTTCACACAAGTACAACCATATTGTTCCTAAAGTAATGAAAAGTGAGACACTCTTTTTTTTTTTTTTTAATTTATTGTTAAATTTGATGAGGTTACATTGGTTGGTAACAATTAGACAGTTTACAGATGTACAAGTCCACCTCACATCATTCATGCATCGTATTATGTGCCCATCACTCAGTATCAGTTCCCCTTCCATCACCTTATATCTAGTGCCCACTCCCACCTCCCCCCACAACTGTCCCCCCGC
>PVKE010018324.1:0-10553 GCA_004027555.1 Craseonycteris thonglongyai | reverse complement strand
GAGACACTCATTTTAATGAAACATGTGTAGTGACTTGGATTTCCGGAGACTTACTTTTCTTATATATGATAATGGGATTGTGGCTGTAGAGAAGGTTGTTCTAATTCTTGGAAGGTGCATGGTTGAAATGTTCAGGGGTAAAAAATCATGATGTCTGAAACTTACTTTCAAAAGGTTCAACAACATAAGTGTGGGGAGGGGAGGGAGCGAGAGGAAGAAATATGGCAAAAAGTTAGCAATTTTGGGATCAGAGTGGAGAGTATATGGGTGTGTGTGTTGTTTTAATATTTCAACTTTTCCATGTGTATAAAAAGTTTAGTACAACATTTGGAGAAGGAGAATATAAAGAAGAAAGGCAATTAAAATGTAAGGGGATGAATACATGTCATTATACATTTGTCCAAACCCTATACATAGAACACTGAGAGTGAACCCTGGTGTTCACTCTCTATGGACTCTGGGTGATGGTAACATGTCAATGTAGATTCATCGATTGTAACAAATGTTCTACTCTGGTGCACGATGTTGTTCATAGGGGAGACTATGTGTGTCTGGTGGCAGGAGGTGTATTGGAAATCTCTATACCTTCCCCTCAATTTTCCTGTGAGGCTAACTAACGCATCTCTAAAAAATAAAGTCTGTTAAAAAATTTAGGAGTGAAAAGAGCAAATGGTTTAGAATTCTTGAGGACTTGATGGATTCTCAGAGAGTGAGCAGTTTTGATTGGAGTGACCAATAACCATTTTTGAGATGAGCATATGTGAAAACTACACACCCCCTAATTGTATGTAATGGTGGCAGATGCACCCTAGGCCTCAGGAAGAGGGGTTGGGTTGCTAACCGTCTCTCATATCTTGTTCAGTAATAGAAAAGAAAAACCTTGAGGATGTAAAGGTTTTCACCTATGAGATCGGTATTTATTGCCTCCCCAGCACCCCAAAATAAAGTACCCTTCCATTTGTTTATTTATTATGCATAAATTTCCCTATTAATGAGTACACATAGCAAGCTACCCAGCATTCTTTGCTCTCCAGGAGCTCATATCCAACTAGCAAAAACTAGATAAGAAAGTATATTAAAAATTTTCTTAAAGTAGATTAAAAATAGAAGTTAGAAGAATAGGATATAGTGATGATAAAATCACTTCCCTCTGAACAGAACATTGTGTTAACGTAACCCTAACATAATGTTAAAAGCTAAAAAACTCAACTAACAAAACATATTGTTAGGATTTTCCTTTTGAATGTTTATATGTTACCCCTCTGCCTTCTGTCCCAGAAAATTTGCCAGATTTCCTAAAGGTGGTGCTTCTGTTTCAGGAGCTTGATCTTTTGTTGACTTTGTTTTAATAATAATGTCTCTTGTGTTTCATCATTAATTATGATGTTGGCTGTTGATTTGGAAAAGATATTTCTTAGACAGTTAAAGAACTACTTTGTTTCTGTTTTGAGGATAGGTATTAATAATGGGGAGTGATTTAAAACCAATCAATATATTTTGACAACCACTGAGATGATTGTGTATGACGTATACATCTTTTTTTTTTCACTCAGAAATATTTATTGAATGGCTTCTATGTGCCAGATGCTAATTCTTCCATGTCTGACTTTTATCCCTACCTTTTATTAGCTGTTACCTCCTGGGCAGTTTAGTCACCTTTCTCTGAGCTTTTGCTATCTTACGTATAAAATGATGATATTGTTTATACTTCCTCTGGGACTGTTGTGAGACTATGAGGTCAAGTTCTTACCACAGTGTCAGGCACTGTTAATATTACAGCTCCTTCTCTACCCCATTCCCTTCCTCTTTACCCACCTCTCCTCTTTCCATTTTTCTTCATCTCTTCACCTTCCTTCCTGTCTGTCACCTTCCTCTTTCCCTTCCATCTCCTCTCTCTCCTCCCCAGTACCCTCCCCATCACCTCCTCTTTTTCACCCTTTCCTCTTTACTAACCCCCATTTCACTTCTTTTATTTTATGAGGCTGCTAGCTTCCTTGAATAGGAGAAATAGAGGTGCTTTCCTGGGAAGATTAAGGGTGGTTCATGTTGAGTAGAAAGGAGTGACAGTAGTGCAAAAAAGAGATTATGTTCCCCTGGACCAGATGCTACATCCACTGAACATATCAGCGATATAATTGACCCAAGTTATGGCAGACAACAAAGGCATATCGTTTCTTGTGTTAGGATGGGGTAATAATTAGTAAGCCAACCAGGCTTTTCCTTGAAGATGGGAATGTGTCAAGGTCAAGTGCATTTGACAAGGGAGAATGGCAAAAAGGAGATGAGATAACACTATACAATTAGCTTTCCAGTTTTACATATTTTATTTTTATCACATTCTTTTATTAGGAGTAGCTTTTTACTCCTATTATAAGAGTAATGTGGAAAGCCCACTATAATCACAGTAAACTTTGATAATTCAAATTTTAAAGATTTATTCAGAGAGAAAGAAAGACAGAAAGAGACAAAAGGGCCCAGAGCAGTCTCCATAGTTGTGTGTCATTAGTTTATGACACAGTTTCATTTCACACAGGTGGACTTGGGGCTGTGAGGAGCTTGCAGGACGGGAACAGGCAGGGGGCCTCCTGCATGGGAGGTGCGTCCCTGTGAGCCAGGGGCCTCCTATGTCGGAAGCACGGCCAGGGTGGGAGCCAAACTGGAGGCCTCCCACATGGGAAGCTTGCTCTGGTGAGAACTAAAATGGGGTGGGAAGTGCACCCCAGCTCAGCACATGGGTTCACCCAGGCTGGGGCCAGGACTGGGACTCAACTCTTGAACCCCGGGGCTGCAATGAGAGCCTTCAAACCACTGAGCCATCCTGGCTTCCCCTGATAATTCAATTTGTAAACTTACATCAACCCATAATATTTAGATGTCACAGTAGAAATTTTGTCTGTATTCCCCTCTTAAAAATATTAAATAGATATTCAGAAATTGATTGCATTTTTATACAACAACCAAAAAAACCCAACAATCAAATAAGTGGAAACCCCATTAAGCTATGATTCCCAATGACTCTTTTTTTTTTGCGTTTTAATCTTTCATGTATTCCTTTGTTATCTAATCAGAAAATATTGCTTCAATATCTTTTTTTTAATTGTTAAATTTATTGGGGGTGACATTGACTGATAACAATTACATAGTTTCCAGGTGTACGATTCTACATTATATCATCTATGCATTGCATTATGTGCTCACCACCCAGAATCAGCTCTCTTTCCATCACCATATATTTGATTTCCACCTTCAATGACTTTACCTAGCGTCTTTGAGTGTCTGAAATAACCTCTTGTATTTTGTGAGATCCTGGAATCACTGAGGAATTTATGCCAGGTCTGAGAGAGAGAGGGAGATGGACAAATAGAGAGATAAAGGTGGAGGCAGCAAGAGAAAGGAGAGAGAGACAGTTGTTCCCTTTGTCTCTCTCCAGTGTAGGTGTGGGACCAGGAGCAGTGAGGGTCATAGTGGACTCCGGTACTAGGAGGAACACGGAGGTCTGCAGGTTGCCAGGGAAATGGACTGTTGATTCCACTCCTTTTGCAGCCCTGGTAGGATCACCAGGGAAATACTTACGTTGTTCTAACCACCTCCTGTTCACCCCATCGATGGAATACCCCACCTTAAATAGTATGAGATGAGCAAACACATAGCACCTACCACTGTACAAGTGAGACTGGCGGTAGTATCCAATCACATATATTCACAGGGAGAGGAGGACATTGCACCACACACAGGCACACCCAGGGGTTACATGCCGGAGCAGAGTGAATAAGCAGGGGCTGTAGGAGGCCGGCTTGTAGTAACAAGAGGAGAAGGTATCCTTGGTTCTCTTAGTTCAATGGAAAATCCAATTATGAAATTTCATGAGGTTGATGCGGGGGGTAAATGCGTATACAGATTAATCGCTGGAGAGATGTCTAGGACTTTCTGATTCATATCAAGAGCATTCAGTCCATGGAAGAGAAAAACTCAGTGTCTATGTCTCCTGCTGACTGAATAACAACCTAGATCGTGGGACCCAGTATTAGCATCCAGGAAACTTCCCTTTACTCTTGTTTTTCAAAAGAGCTTCATTGAATTCTAATTTGAGTATCATAATTACCTGTTTGATGAATACAAACTATTGTAGAAAGAAACTGAAGAAGATCTAAATCAATGGGAAGACGTCCCATGTTCATATGAGGAGACAACCTTGTTAAGATAGCAGCACTCCCCAAATTGATCTTATCATGGCTGCCCTTTCCTCTCTTTCCTTTCGGGACTCCAAGTATGCGAATGTTGCCCAATCTGATGGTATCCCACAGGTCTTTGAGGCTCTGTTCATTTTTCTTCATTTTTTTTTCTTTCCTTCAGATTGGGTAATTTTTATTGATCGATTATCAAGTGTGCAGCTTTGTTTTGCTAGTTCAAATCTGCTTTTGAGCTTCTCTAATAAATTTTTAATTTTCATTATTATACTTTTAAACTCCAAAATTTCTAATTGGTCCTTTTTAAAAAAATAATTTTTTAAATTCTCTTTCACCTTTTTTACCCCCTCCCCCTCCCCCACTCCCTCTCCTCTGGCAACCATCAGTATGTTCTGTTTCCAGGAATCTATTTTTGTTTGTTTTGTTTTCCATTCCACATATAAGTGAGATCATATGGTATTTGCCTTTGTTCTGGCTTACTTATTTCACTTAGCTGAATGTCCTCTAGGTCTGTCCATGTTGTTGCAAATAGCAAACTTTCATTATTTATTATGGCTGAATAAGGTTCCATTGTGCAAGGTCTGTCTGGAAAAAGATCCAGCTGTTGTCAATATAATGGGAATGGTTACATGGCTGGAAACTTTCCAGACAGCCTGTGTGTGTGTGTGTGTGTGTGTGTGTGTGTGCGCGCGTGCCATTTGCCTGTCGATGGACACCTAGGTTGTTTCCATATCTTGACTATTGTAAATAATGCTGCAATACACATAGTGGTACATATATATTTTTGAATTAGTGTTTTTGTTTTCTTCAGATAAATACCCAGAAGTGGAATTGCTGGATTGTGTGGTAGTTCTGTGTTTAATTCTTTGAGTAATCTCCATACTGTTTTCCGTAGTGACTACACCAATTTATGCTCCCACCAACAATGTATGACAGTTCCCTTTTCTCCACAGCCTCACCAACACTTATTTGTTGATTTAAAAATAATTTCTAGCTCTCTATGTAGTTTTTTCCCCCTATTTTGTAACTTGGCTTTTTGATCCTATTCATAACATAATCTTTGGAATCTTTGATAAGTTCACCATCCTCACCCCTCAGAGGCAGTTTCTGCTAATTGCTTTTATCCTGTGTAGAGTAGCTTTTTCTGTTTCTTTACATATCGCATAAGTTTTGTCAAAAAGTGAACATTTTAATTATTAGATTGTCACAACTCTAAATTTGACTCACTCCCCAATTGAGGGTCATTTATGTTGCTGTTTATTTGTTTGTTTGTGTAGTCACTTGCCTAGACTAATTCTGTGTTCTGTTTACCCTCCAGTGACTGCTGATATCACTGCTCCGTTGTTCTTTTTTATTTTATTTTATTTTATTTTTATTTTTATTTTTTTTTAATTTATTGTTAAATTTGGTGAGGTTACATTGGTTGGTAACAATTAGACAGTTTACAGATGTACAAGTCCACCTCCGTTGTTCTTTTAAAGTTTTTTTGTAATTTAAACCTGGCTTCTCAGGAGTCACCTCTGTTTGAGCACAGTTTAATGGTAAGCCATTGATTGGTCAGAGGTTATGTTTACATATCTTGGGTCAGTACAGCATCTCCCACATGCTGGAGGGTTTTTGTGTGAACCAGGGGATGGATTTAAAGGCTGGGTGGTATATAAATTATGCACCAGGTTTTACTCTGTGTGCACACAAGGCCTTGCACTCAGTCATGAACAAGTAGATAGTGAGGGCCCTCTGTCTACTCTCACACTCTCATGGAGCCCTGCACATGAGCACAGACTTCCAGATCCCTCAAGGATATGTGGAAGCTTATCGAGTCCTTTGGAGCCATCTTGTTCCTTAGATCTCCCTGAAATGTGACCTATGTGCTGCTCTGTTTATTTTGTCAGCCAGCACCACAACCATGTTGTGACGTGGGTCTCTCTTTAAATCTGTCATTGTTTTTGACAGTGTCCACGTTTTGTATGCTCAGCTCCAAATCCAGTGTCCCCTGTAGGAGAGGGGACAGTCAGTCCTCAGGATTGGTCCATCCTGTTAGAAGATGGGGGTGGGCGTGGGGTAGGAGGGTTGGGAGCAGCTTCAGGCCAAAATGCCACAGACTTCCATTTTTTCCAACTGAATTTCAGTACTTTTTACTTTTGAGTTTGACTTATGCCAATGTTCGATTTCCAGAGTCAACAAATAGTGATTTTTTTGTGAATTTTTGTCATCATTGCTCTTTGGAGAAAAGACTTACCAAGCTTCTCACTCACCTGTTCCGGAAACCCTGCACACTCTTTTTATTCTTAGCATATGTTTTCTGGCTTGACTCTCATAGCAAAGCTATGTGATCGAAATTATTGGCATTTTCATTTTATAGATGACAAGATAGGTCCAGAGCTGCTAAAATCTTTTCCCAAGGTCATCCTAGCTAGAAAGTGACTGAAGCAGGCCTGGATTCTAAAGGTTTTTGACCAGACTATTGAAGTGAGGGGCCCCACCCTCCTCAGGGCACAGGGAGAGAGATTGATTACCTGTCAAGCCAGGAGAGGGGGCACCATGCAGGCATCTGTTAAATGTGCTGAAAAAGTGAGAAAGCACCTTTAGTAACAGCCTCCTAGTTATTTATTTGTTTGTATGTTTATTATTGTTTGAAAGAAGGTGAGAGAGAGAGAAGGGAGGAGGGCCCAGAGCAGTCTCCATCATTAGTTGTGGCATGGTTTCATTCCACACAGGTGGATGTGGGGCCACGTGGGGTGGAAACAGAACTGGGGGCCTCCTGCATGGGAGGTGAGAACCTGTGCCGCTGAGCCATCCCTGTGGTTACCAGCTGTGCCACAATTCAGCATATGGCTTTTCACAGGCTGGGGCCAGGAATCGAACCCTGGACCTCGTGATAATGAGGCAAGTGCTCAACCACTGAGCTATCCATGCATCTCCCCAGTTTTTCCGTTAGCAGCATTGTAGCAATATAATCCATGCCCTACAATTCACTGACTTAAAGTGTACAACTCAATGGTCTTTAGTATATTCACAGTTGTGCAGTCATTGTTACAGTCAATTTTAGAACAACTTCATTACTTCAGAAAGAAACCCAGTGCCCATCATTAGTTACTCCAGTTTCTACCCTCCCAGCCCTTGGCAGGCACTTATCTACTTTGCCTGATATAGATTTGCCTTTTTTGAACATTTTCTATAAATGGAATTAAAACACATTTTGTGTTTGGTACCTGTTTTCTTTTACTTAGCATAACATCTTCAAGGTTTATTCATGTTGTAGTATGTATAATTACTTCTTTATTTTTAATTACTGAATAATATTCCATTGTATGGTTATACCACATTTAATTTTCCCCTCAGATGCAAAAATATATTTGTCTCTGCCTCTGGTTCCTGGCAGAGAGCTCTTACAACCCTTGTCATTTCCTAAGTGATAAGATAGTAGTAGAGGCATCTTTTGTTCTAATAGTTGGCCTTTGATTCTAGTTCCTGGCACAGAGCTCCTAACCCCCTTTGAATTTCCTGGGTGATGCGAGTGTCATTATTATAGGTGACTCTTGGTGGGCTCCTGATTGGGGGCCGGTCACCAGAAAAACCAAGCCATGAATAGAGGCTTGGAATTTTCAGCCCCACTCCTCATTCTCCAGTGAGGAGAGAGGAACTGGAAATTGAATTAATGATTCATTGTGTCTACATGATGAAGCCTCCATAAAAATCCTAAAAGTACAGGGTTGGAGAACTTCTGGGTTGGTGAACATGTTAGTACTGAGAGACTGATGCTCCTTCCCACATACCTTGAGTTATGCATTTCTTCTGCCTGGTTGTTCTTCTGTAGTCTTTATCATATCCTTCTATGATAAACTGGTAAGTGTACGTAAACTTTTTTCTTGAGTCCTATGAGCTTCTCTAACAAATAAATTGAGCCCAAGAAGGGGTCATGGGGACCTCCAATTTATAGCTGATTGGTCAGAAGCACAGATGACAAGCTGAACTTGCTATTGGCATCTGAAGTTGGGGGTTGGGGTGGGGGAGTAGTGATTTCCAAGAGCTGAGACCTTAGCCTGTGGGATTTGACACTATTTCCAGGCAGAGAGTATCAGAATTGAGTTAAATTATAGGACGCCCAGCTGGTGTCACAGAATTAATTGGTATGGGACCCCCGCCCCCAATTTGGTTTCAGAAGTGCTGTGAGAGTGGTAGTCATGTGAGAATAAAGGAGAAACATAGAGGAAGACTAAGTTTTTCCTACTAGCCTGGAAATATATGTATAAGTGGAATTTCTGGCCTAAATGGTAAGTCTATATTTATCTTTTTAAGGAATTGCCAGACTTTTTATAAAGGGCTGCACCATTTTACATTCCCACTGGCAATGTATGAGGGTTTCAGTTTCTCCAAATCCTTGCCAATACTTGTTATTTGTTTTTTTGTTTTTTTTTAATTTCATCTTGGTGGAATGAAATAGTATACCATTGTGGTTCTGTCCGATGACTAGTTATGTTGAACATCTTTTCCTGCTCTTATTGACCATTTGTAATGCTTTGGTAAAATATCTATTCAGTTTCTTGGCTCACTTTGAAGTGGATTGCTATTTTATTATTGAGGTATATAAGTTCTAGGTATGTTCTAGGTACAAGTCTCTTATTGACATGGTTTGCAAATGCTTTCTCCCATCTGCAGTTGTCTTTTCACTTTTCTGATTGTATTTTGAAGCATACATGCTTTACTTTTGATGATGTCCAATTTATATACTTTTTCCATTTGTCGCTTATGCTTTTAGTGTCATATCTAAGAACTCATTGCCTAACCCAAGGGCTTGAAGATTTACTCCTATATTTTATTCTAAGAAGTTGAAAGTTTCAGCTCTTAAAAGGAAGTGTGTGATCCATTTTGGGTTCATTTGTGCATATGGTGTGAAGAAGGTCTCCCACTTACTTCATTTGCATGCAGTTGTCTTAGCACCATTTGTTACAAAGATTATTCTTTCCCCAATGAACTATCTTTATATGTTATTGAAAATCAATTGTGAATGTGAAGATTTATTTCTGGGCTCTCAATTAGAGTCCATTGATCTATGTCTATCCTAATGCTAGTATCGCTCTCTCTCTATCTTTTGTAGATTTATTTTGTTTTAGAGAGAAGTAGAGCGAGAGAGAGAGACAGAGAGAGAGAGAGAGAGAGAGAGAGAGAGAGAGAGAGAGAGAAGGGGGAAGGTCCAGAGCAATCTCCATAGTTGTACATCATTAGTTGTGACATGGTTTCATTCCACACAGGTACATGTAGGGCCATGAGGGGTGAGAACCGAACTTGGGCCTCCTGCATGGGAGGAGATAGCCTTGGCCACCGAGGCATCCCGGTGGTCACCAGTTGTGCCACAGTTCAGCATATGGGTTTGCATGGGCCAGGGCTGGGAATCGAACCCTGGAACTCATGATTGCAAGATAAGAGCTCTACTCCTGAGCTGTTCTGGTGTCCCCCATACTCTCTTCATTATGGTAACTTTATGGAAGTTTTAAAATTGGGAAGTATAGTCCTCCAATTTTGTTATTCTGTAGAAAAAAATTTAGGTTATTCTAAGTCCCTTGAAATTCCTTGAATTTCCTTGAATTTTAGGATCAGCTTATCAATTTCTGTGAAGAAGCCAGCTGAGATTTTGATAGGGATTGCATTAAATTTACAGATCATTTTGGGGAGTATTGCCATGTTAACAACATTAGGTCAATGATTTATGAAGATGGGATGTCTTTTCATTGATTTGCGTCTTTTTTATTTTTTTCAGCCATGTTTTATAGTTTTCAGAGTCTATCTATCTATCTATCTATCGCCCCCCCCCCATTTCTTTTGTTAAATCTGTTCCTAAGTATTTTATTCTTTGTTTACCATTCATTGTAAATGAGTGACCTATGGAGTTGCACCAGGGTGAGCTGGCCTTCACAGAGCACCTACTGTGTACACAGTCCCCATATCAGCTTAAAGCTCCTAACATACAGAACTCACATTGAGCTGCAAAGAAAGGATTGTTACGTGCGTTTTGGAAATGAGGAAATTGAGGCTCAGAGAAAAGGAAGCATTTCATAATGAGTAAATGAGAGCTCCAGGCTTTTCTGGTCTGGAAACTGGGCCCTGTTTTTAGTGTTCCTTGAGCTTTGAGCCAGGGTTGGGAAGCCTTTTGGGGGAGGTAAATATGGTTGAGACATGGCAAGGAAACTTCCACTCTGAAAATGTCCACTACAAAAAGGAACCCTCATACACTGCTGGTGGGAATGTAAACTGGTACAACCACTATGGAAGGCTGTATGGAGATTCCTCAAAAAATTACGAATGGAATTACCATATGACCCAGCCATCCCTCTACTGGGCATCTACCCAAAAAACCTGAAAACCTTA
>PVKE010018323.1:0-29685 GCA_004027555.1 Craseonycteris thonglongyai | reverse complement strand
GTTCAGTTTTCTCTCTGTCTCTGTATCTCTCTATCTCTCTCTGTCAAAAAACAATTAAAAATAAATAAATAAATATTAAAAAAAAAAAAGAAGAATCAACTCCAGATCCTAGAGAGAACCATTTAATCTTATGAAAGAAAAAAAAAACAATATATAGGAAAAGTTAATTATATGTATATGAGTATGTATAATATATAATATAATATACATATTATATATAAATTACAAGTACATAAGCAACCATTATATGTTTATATATAGACACATATATAATGTTCTCATATATATGTATTTTTTCCTTTTAAAGATTTTTATTTTATTGTTTTTGACAGAGACAGAGACAGAGACAGAGAGAGAGAGAGAGACAGAGAGAAGGGGGAGGTTCCAGAGCAGTCTCCATAGTGGTATATCATCAGTTTTTGACAGAGTGTCATTCCACACAGGTGGGTGGGGTACTGTGCAGGGCTGGATCCGGGCCAGGGGCTCTCCATGTGGAAGGCACACCCCCATGAGCTGGGGGCTGAAACGGGAGCCTCCCACATGGGAAGCTTACCCAGGTGAGAACCGAACTGAGCCCACACCCCAGTTCAGCATATGGGTCCACACGGGCCAGGGCTGGGATTTGATCCTAGGACCCTGGAACTGCAAGGCAAGTGCTTAACCTGCTGAGCCATCCCAGGATCCCCTCATATATTTTAAAGTCTGAAATAATATATTTTACAATGCCAATAGAGATTAGTTCTAGATAGAAATTTTATATTTTACCCTATTATTTGTAAACATTTATAATTAGCAAGTGTTTTTATTAGAACAAACATAAAGCTATTTCAACTTGCAAAAAAAGAGAACAAACTCAGTTCTCAATTGAGTATTATTTTCTCTTATAATATCTAGTATAGTGTCTTATTCATAGAAAAGAGATAATATAATAAGTATGTTTATTTCTCTGTTTCTTTTGAGCAGTGACAGTTCTTCACTAGCTATAGATTTTATTTCTAGGCTTGGATGTCATCATTGTCATTTTTTTCCCTGACATTTGATTTGTCTTTCTTTTTGATATGGTATTTTGATCAGGCTATGTGTAGGCTTGGTGAAATGATTCCATGACCTTCAGGTTGCTCCTTGTGTGGTCCATCATCTTCCTTGTTTCCGCCTCTGAAGCTAACCATGGCATATGGGCAAGTGAGAATGGATAGCGCCCCAGTGTCTGACACGAATAAAGCTATCAAAAACACCCTGCCTGGGCCAGCCCCAGGTCCAAATAGGTCTTGTTAGATCTGTATAGACACTTTAGAGTTCCTCTCTCTGAACATACATTTAATCATTGTGCAGATACGGACCGTTTTCCCTTTGCCCCTAAACTCTAGATCCTGAGATCACAAATCTGTACCTCCTGCAGGCATATATCTTTTATTAATGGAAACATCAAAATTCTGGTACAGCTTTGGCAACTCAGTTTGCAGAGAATTATTAAGCTTTTTGAGTGCTCCACGAAAGTAAGATGCATATCTGGTATTAAAAAACATCCTGCAGGGATAGAAATCTAGTTAATTGTATTTTAGATGAAAGGATAAATGGCCTTTGCATTTTATGATATTAGTGGAAGTAGTTAATAGAAGCAAGTTGATCTATACACAATAAACACAGACATTACCAATTAATAATGCTTGTTTTTAGTACCTTCGATCTGATAAAAACAAAAATTCTTGTCTTTGGACCTAGAATCTTAGATGACACCAGACAGAATTTTATTTTCTCGTTTTTTTGGTTTGGTCACGTAAGTGGTATCAAAAGTAGATTACATAAAGTAATGAAAGCAAGGCTGTTCATGGAAAGGAGAAAAGCTTAAGTGTTCATGTCAGTGGAAAACAGAAAGAGTACAATGGATGTTGTTTATGTAATAATAGCCACCTTGGAAATTTGTGGATTCAGGGTTGCTTGATACAACTGGAAATTTAAAATGGAAAGCCTTATACTGGGACATGTATAGCTTCTCCAAGCCAGGCTCGCCAGGAGTTTGAGCTCAGTACTTCATTAACTGAAGGAAACTTCTCATGTAATACACCATGGCTGTCCGAAAAAAATTCAGCCATTGTCAATATAACGAGAATGGTTACATGGCTGGATACTTTCTGGACTGCCCTCATATGTGATTGCAGGTAACAGGGTTCTGAAAAGTCATTATTTCCCCAAATATGATCACACATTTTCTAATTTCCCATAGCCTGTCTAGGGAGTGGTTTTGCTGAGGTCATTGCAACTATAGCTTCAGGCCGCAGTGTTTATTGGGTTTGGGTTCAATGGCTTCACTTACGAGAATCCTACTGTACTTATTTTGCCTTTCATATTGGCCATAATTAAGAAAAAATAGATATTTCCAATTTTCTGTTATGCAATGAAGAAGGAAGATAGAGATTAAAAACCAAACTACCCATATTAGAACCTGGAAGATATGAAATGGAACGTTCTAGATTGAAGTAATGAGAGATTTTCTAAATAGGAACCATATTAGTAAAGAAAAATCAGTTAGAAAAAAAAAAAGGTATGGTTAACATAATGAGATATCACCTCACACCTTGTTAGAATGGCAATAATCAACAAGACAAAGGATAACAAGTGCTGGAGAGGCTGTGGAGAAAAAGGAACCCTCATACACTGCTGATGAGAATGTAAATTGGTACAACCACTATGGAAGGCTGTATGGAAACTCCTCAAAAAACTAGGAATGGAATTTCCATATGACCCAGCAATCCCTCTTCTGGGTATCTCCAAAAAAACAAAACCAAACCTGAAAACCTTAATTTGCAAAGATATATGTACCCCAATATTCATCACAGCACTGTTCATAGTGGCCAAGTTGTAGACACAACCAAAGTGTTCTTTGATAGGTGACTGGCTAAGGAAACAGTTTACCATTTACACAATGGAATACTACTCAGCAATAAGAAAAGATGAAATACAGCCATTTACTACATCATGGATGGAAATTGAGATCATCTTATTAAGTACAATATGTCAGACTGAACAAATTAAGAATTGTATGACTTCACTTATAGTTGGAATATAAAACTGAAAGTAACAAAGAAACAAAGACTAACGAACACAGTCAATAGTTTAGTGGTTACTTGAGGGTAAGCGGGGAGGTGGGAGTGGGAGAATAGGGAGGGGGCATCAAATCTATGGTGATAAAAAGAGAACTGACTCTGGGTGGTGAGCACATAATGCAATGCATAGACAATGTAATGTAGAATTGTACACCTGGAACCCTTATAATTTTTACCAACCAATGTCATCCCAATAAAGTTAACAATTAAAAAGGAAAAAAAATGTATAAAAATTTTCAAATTTATTTTTTCTTCAGTCTAATTAATATCTAGGCTCTAAGGCTAAATTCTTATAGTAGGTAACACTAAATGCTTACTATGTGACTCACTAGGCGAATCACCAGACATCACACAGTTAATAAGTATTAGAATCAGGTTTGAACTTCTTTAACTTAAATCCAGAGCTTCGTTAACTACCAACTTACATGAGTCTCTTTTTAAATGATGAGAGAAAGTTACTTGAGGTAGTGAGTAATGAAAGCAGGGAGTTGACCTCTTGGTCTACTAGAGTCTCTTTTAGACCTTAGAGGTTTTCATCATATAGCCATGTTTTATAAAATAGTATTTGGACCAAATATATAAATGGATATGGAATTATCACAGGCTTGTGTCAATGGTACAGAAATTAGCCAAGGGAATATATATTTTTGAATTTCAAAGAAAGGTAACTATAATTCTTTCCTCCCTCCCTCCTTTCTTTTTTTTTTCTTATATGTGACATTGATACATTTGCTGTACAAAACTGAATTGTCCATTTTACCAGTGTCTCTAATTTCTTTTATTTTAAAAATAATTTATTAGACTTTATTTTTTAAGGCAGTGTTAGATTTACAGAAAGAAGAAATGGAGCAAAAGTAGTTTCCATGTATTGAACAGATTGTCTTTACCCCAATATAATTTCTTGCTTCCTTTCTCATAGATTAACTGGCCATGTACACATGGGTTGATTTCTGGAGTCTCTAATCTGTTCCATTGATCTGTGTGTCTGTTTTTATGCTAATACCATACTATTTTTATAACTGTGGCCTTGTAGTATAATTTAATATCTAGTAACATGATTCCTCCAACTTTGTTCTTCTTTCTTAGGGTTGCTGTGACTATTCTAGGTCTTTTATGGTTCCATGAAAATTTTAGGATTATTTGTACTACTTCTGTGAAGAATATCATTGGCATTTTGATAGGAATTGCATTATCTATAGATTCTTTTGGGTAGTATGGCCATTTTACCATAATTATATTAATCTTTTCTATTCATGAGCATGTATGTGTTTCCATTTATTTGTATTTTATTTGATTTTTCTCTTTAGTGTCTTATAATTTTCTAAGTACAGGTCTTTTGCTTGCTTGGTTAAATTTATTCCTAGGTATTTTATTTTATTTATTTTCCACCATTGATCAACAATTAGATAAGAAGCTGTGGTACATTTACACAATAGAGTACAGTATTATGTAGCCACAAAGAAGAATAAAATTGTACCTTTTACAACAAAGTGGATGGAACTAGAAGATATCATGCTAAGTGAAATAAGTCAGACTGAGAAAGACAAATACCATATGATCTCACTTATATGTAGAATCTAAAGATCAGAATAAATTAACAATCAAAATAGAAAAAAAAGATAACCTCATGGACATAGACTGTAATTTAGTGGTTACCAGAGCATAAGGGGGTGGGGAGATATTCAAATATATGATGATGGAAAAAGAACTGACTCTGGGCAGTGAGCACACAATGCAATACATTCTCATACACCTGGAACCTATGTAATTTTACTATCCAATGTCACCCCAATAAAGTTAATTTTTAAAAAATTTTAAGGGGAATCTGGGATGGCTCAGTGGGTTAAGAGCTCACTTTGCAGCCCCGGAGCCCAAGGATCGAATCCCGGACCTGGCCCAGGCAGACCCATATGCTGAACTGGGTGTGCCCCCAAGTCAGTTCTTGTTGGGGCCTATGTGGGAGGCTCCCGGCCCAGTTCCTGCCCTGCGCAGCCCCGTGTCCACCTGTGAAGTGAAACTATATGGAAAACTAATGCTGTCAACTATGGAGACTGCTCTGGGCCTCCCCCTTCTCTCAGTCTCTCTCTGTCTGTCTCTCCCTGTCAAAAAACAATAAAAATAAATCCTAAAAAACTTTTTTTTAAGTAGTTTCTTTATAAACTCCCCCCTTTGTCCCCAATTTCCCCTATATTTAACATCTTTAATTAGTGTTGGTGCAATTGATATAATCCATAAGTCAATCTTAATATTTATTATTAACTAAAGTTTATAATCTCTCTTCCCCTTGACTGTGGACTGGACATAGTGATTTATTTCTACGGAGTAGTGGGGTGTAATGGGGTGTTACTTCCAAGACTGGCTACTTCCAAGACTGCATTGAAGCTTCCCTCATTGTCTTGGATCACTATCTCTGGGGGAAGACAGCTGTCATGTCACAAAGACACCACGTTAACCAGTTCTTGCAGTTTTAATGCAAGAAACTGAGGCCTCCTGCCAACAGCCATGAGTGAGCCACCTTGGAAGTAGATCCTCTTGCTCTAGTTCTGATGTCTGTTCACTGCAGCCCTAGCCAACATTTTGATAGCAACCTCATGAGAAAATCCAAGCCAGACACCACTGGAAAAGATACTGTTATTTTCAGTATATAATTAAAAAAAAAATTTAGGAACACATTTTCTTGCAAATCCTATTGTCTTTTGTGTTTATCTGGTAAATCCATCTATCCATCCAATTTCTCAAGTCAGAAACCTGGGAGTCAGGTACACTCTATTTTTTAACATGCTCTATTTTGCTAACTGAACACCAAGTGCTATTGATTTCACATCTTCATTATTTTAAAATCTGTCTCCTCTCTCCCTACCTCTGCCAACAGTTTTGCTAACAGTTTAGAATTCTGCAGTAGCTGCCTGACCACCTCAGTGTGTTCCTCACAGTGATATCAGAGTAGTCTTTCTATGAGTCAAATACAAATCTAATCTTGTCATCTCTCTCAGGATGATGTTCAAGCTGATTAACTCAATAGAAAAGCTCTTCATGATTTGGCTTCAAATTGCCTCTTGAACTTCATTTTATGATCTTATCACATTGTTTCTTATGCCTTAGTGGACATTGAATAAAATTGTATTTAAAATATGCATGTCCATGTATATATAGGCCTATATAGACATATAGATGTAAACACATACATACATATGCATAAATATATGTGCTTGCATTTATTATTCTGTAAGTCCAATTTTACTATGAGGAGCTGAAGAATGAAGATTATTTGCCCTAAGAAATTAGGCATCTAATTAGATTTAGGATCATGACTATTTTGAGCTTTTATCCTTGAATTTTCTGAAATCAAAGGCAATAATGATAATTTAGAGAAAATCCACACTAAATAAAATATAATTAAAATAAACACATGAAAAATGGAAACTTCTGTAGAGATATAGTTTGAAAATCTGAAATGAGGTATATTATTTCTTGTGTAAAAATATGCAATCTACTGAATAAAGTTGTTATACAGTTGAGAAAATTTTACTCTGTATTGATTTACAAACTTTCACTAATCACCCCCACTCCTTATACTTAGTATAGTTGCTTCTTACTCCAATTACAAAGATTCTATAAATTCAATCAATTCTGGTTATCATGTAATATGTATGAAAAAAGCAGCATTTATGGCTGTATATTTTCTGGACAGCCAATATGTATATATTCACCTCAGCCTCGAGTTCCGTGTTCTATTTGGTTAATATGTATTCCTCTGTCTCTAAGGAATTATTGCTTTTGCTATAACTGGACTTCTCCAATATTAGACAGGTTGAAAATGCTATTTTTATTCAGATTAAAGAATTTGAAATTCAGGAAGTCAATAGCATATGGGGGATGTCAGGCTGATTCTCTTCCTGAGTAGTCTTTGCAGATACCCTGGGGTATGGGATAAACTATGTATAGATTATTCAAACCTCACTGCACAGTATTCTATTTTAATTCCATTTTACATTACTAGCTATGCAGAATGTCTAAGAGCAGCAAATCAATTGAACTACAAGGGATGTATTGAATCATTGATTTTGAACACAGCAGTCGTAGTGCTTTGCAAGACATAAAATATTGATTAAAATAAGCTAAAGCAAAATTTTTCTACTTTCTTCATTTAAAGTTACTTAATATTTTGATTTCACTAGTTGGATGGAGAAATACAAAAATTATGAGATATACTTGAGACTATCTTGAGACTCAGTGCTCATCAGTAAGAACCTATGAGACTTTTATTAATGTTTCAAAAATGACTATTTCTAAATGTTCATCTTTTCATTCATGGCTTCGGCAGAAATAATTTTCTTATTGATACTTACTTGGCTCTAAGTCATTGCAGAGAGTGAGGGTTCTGTTAAGGTTACATTATTAATACAACTAAAAAAAACTGTCATATAAAATTATTTATAAATAATTTTTCTGGTAGTTTCACAGTGTAATAAAAAAGACTGCTTATTAACAATTCTCTACATATGAATGGAAATGCACACTTAAAAATGTGCAGTTTTAAAATTAAACTGGAATCTTGAAAATAAACAGACACTATCAAAATAATTTCAAGTGATTTAAACAAGTTGAACAAAGGTTAAGGACCCCAAGTCACTTCAGAAATGATAGTTTCCTCTTGGTCCAATTAGGGAAGCTGAATGTGGTTTTGTTATGGTTCTCGGGACCCTAATTGCACATAAAAATCTCCCTCCAAATCATCACACATTGCTATTTCTGAGTTTTTTCCCATCCCCCACAAGAGCCAAATTATTGAAATGTGGAGAAATCTCATGCAGAATTGACAGCGTAGAAGGTAATAATTTAACACTTGCACCATGAAATTAAAATTTACCTCCATTTAGCATAATTCCACTGACCAGCAGCAGGCAGTTGAATTTTTATTTTATTTTACTTTTATGAGCGCAGAGAGATTTAATTACTTTCGTTTACACAGAATGGTCGACCACAGCCTGTTGACAGGGTCTCTGGTGTGGGCAAATTCTGGCAGTAATGTTACTGTTCCCGCCAGCTTCCTGAGGGTGCCCTGGTCTCTCTGCTCTGAGCCAAGCTGAATAGAGCAGCACCCTGGGCCCTGCGGTTCAGGGTCTCCTGCCAAATACTCACCTTCTTGCTAAAACGGAAAGGTGCTTTGGGGATCAGATGTGCTGCTCAAGCCTGCTGTCTCTGAAATCTCATTCTTCATTTCACTTTTGCAAATTCTTGCTTTTGATCGAAGGCAAAGTTGTGTCCCTTTTCTTTGTACAGTGTAATAATAAGAGTAAAGTGTAATTTCCTCTTAAATGAGACATGTGAACAGCTAAATACACATTATTTTTGGTAAAGAAAATAAGTTATAGGTTAGTTTTATTAAGGTTGGGAATAGTGAAACTTGCTACCCCCAAAGAAGCAAACAATCGAACAGATTTATAGCAGTGCATTTTAAATATTCCTGTCTCCCCAGTGGCTGTTCCTGGAGCAGTGAACAGTGTTTTGATTCCCAGCTATACAATAAATCCAGATTTTACTGCTGTTGAATTGATGTACAATTCAGATTACTGTGTCTGAGCAGAAAAATATGGAAAGAATTACACTGACCATATGCATTTATTATACAATTGCATGTTAGAAAAAACCTTTAGATGTATAGAATGCATATCATTATGTATTTACATTTTTTTAAATGCATGATGCTGTTATAGAAAAATACGGATAAAGGACATTGTTTTCCTCTATCTCAAGCAACGGCATTTTGTTGCTTCTTAATTATTCAGTTGTTTAAAAGGTACCCCTAGGGCCAGCTTCATGGGCATGTGACATGTGAAGTCACACAGTGTCCCATATTTAGAAGGCCCTTGGTCTAATGTTCCTTTGTCTCTGTCTCAAAATTCTTAATAATTTTTGAACAAGGGGCCCCTCATTTTCATTTTGCATTGAGGCCTGCAACTCTGTAGCCAGTACTGTGTATCTCTCATTGTGTAAAAACCAATGCTGTAGTTCACAGTCTTCATATGTTGTATGGTTCTTGTCTGGGTTATGGTGTTTAGCCTATTTTACCTTTCTGAACCGCTTCTTATGTTCCATTTTCACAGTGTTTAGATTATAGCAGACACGAACTTCCTGTGTCTCAGCGCCGGCCATGAATCAGGCTGAGAGCTGGGACCACAGGGCTGTCAGGGGAGCTGCCTGGTTCCAGCTTTAAAATAACAAGTGCTTGACAGCTTAGTTTACATAACTGCAAAATCGTGGCTGTATTCTACAATGCAGTTACATGTGACATAATAACTAGGGACTTAATTTAAATAGACTTTTTCCTTGCAATATAATTTCCAATAAATAAATCTCCCAGGGGCAGGAAGACATGAAATTTCACAATGCTCACATTTTCTTCCCTGAGTTTGGACCTGCTTTCTTTTCTTGGTAGTTAACAAAACAAGCACTACACCTCGTAATTTTACTTTACTCTACTTGCAACAACTTATGTTCAAGGCTTACGAGAATATATGAAGTGCTCATGAATTGTGTTAGAACAAGTTTAATTTTTCTTAAAGGTTTTTGTTCTGTGATTTTTTTTTCTTCCAATAATTTCCTCCTAAATATACAAAGTAGCATTGATAATTTGCCAGAGTGCAAAAGCAATTAGAATTTTTCTTTAAAATACTATAACAATGGGCAGAAAGTTAAGTTTCATTTGTACATGCAACTTCTGAAGTTATTTTTAAAATTAAAGGTTTTAGCTGAAATGTGTAAATGAAAAGAGAGGAAGGTGAAAGTAAATAGTGGAAAACATCCCCTTCCCTCCAGAGAAAAGAACAGTCATTGTCTTGCTATTATTTCATATTTATGTAAGGGCAAAGACATCTAGGGCCAAGCACAATGGATGAAATTGTGCCAAAGATGAACACAATCCCTGCCTTGAGGTGCTTTCTGCCCAGGGCTGGGTCAAGAGTGCATTCAAGGGAAGGAAGTGAGCTGAAGATTCTAGAATTCCACTGTGTGGTAAGTGCCAAGCCACCTGTGGACTTCGAACAATGGCTTTGGATGGGAAATATTGAAGAAATTCTTCTGAAATGTAGAAAAGCGTATGGTAAGATTTGAAGGTCAACCATTGTTATGAGTGTGTGTGCCTATGAAAAAGTGAACAAGGATGAAGTTGTTAATGTTTGACCAGTGTTGATTATTTAGGTAAGAAGTTCTTAGGAAATTGACAGAGGATTCATAAATTGAACTTGGGCTGGCTTTCATCAACCAGGCTGTAGTTGCCAATCTGACTGGTCAGTCGGGGAGGACATTAATGTATGCTCTAAGGTAGTGGCCCCCAACCTTTTTGGCACCAGGGACCAGTTTTGTAGAAAATAATTTTTCCACGGACTGGGGTGGTAAGGTTGGGGGGATGGTTTCAGGATGATTCAAGCACATTCCATTTATTGTGCACTTCATTTCTATTATTATTACATTGTAATAGATAATGAAATAATTATACAACTTGCCATAATGCAGACTTGGTGGGAGCCCTGAGTTTGTTTTCCTGCAACTACACAGTTCCAACTGAGAGAAATGTGTAGTTTAGGAAAGAGGCACAGACAGAAGTGGTAAATAAAATAAAGGGTGGGCTGTGCATGGACTAAAATCAGTGACAGATTCTGACTTAAAGCCTGCCACCAGATGCAGCTGTACAATTGAAGTACATCACCTTGTTTTCCACTATAAAGCCTGCCACCAGATGCAGCTTAGATGTCCCTTGCCACTCGCTGATAGGGTTTTGATATGAGTCTACAAGCAACTGATTTTTTATGGTCTCTGTGAAGTCACACCTCTCTGCTGATGTTAATCTGTATTTGCAGCCACTCCCCAGTGCTAGCATCACCGCCTCAGCTCTACCTCAGACTATCAGGTATCAGATTCTTACAAGGAGCACACAACCTAGATCCCTCACATGCACAGTTGACAATAGAGTTCATGCTCCTATGGGAATCTAATGCCACTGCTGATCTGACAGGAGGCGGAGCTCAGACGGTAATGCAAGTGATGAAGAGCAGCTATAAAAACAGATAAAGTTTCGCTCACTCACCCACTGCTTATTTCCTGCTGTATGGTCCATTTCCTAACAGGCAATGGACCAATACCTGTCCATGGCCTGGGGGGTTGGGGACCCCTGCTCTAAGGGTCAGAACTTTATGAAAAGGAATTTTGAGGGCTCCAGGCTTCCTCAGGATTGTATACAAAATAAACCATATTAGACTAAGAAAAATATGTCTCTTGTAGTTCCCACATTTATAACTACTTAAGTTAAATAGCGAGATGAAAATTTTGGTGGTGGAAAGAGAAATAAAGGCATATAAAGGTAGTTTAAATTTTTGTTCAATTCTTTCCATGTGTATTTTATTTTCATTGAGAATACTCATAAACAACCAGTACAAGATGCCTTATAATATAGAACAATATATTAAATAAATGGTAGAAAAGAGCAAGACAGAATAATTTCTGGATGCATAATTGTCCATAAAAAAATTAAACAGGGGAAGCTGGGATGGCTCAGTGGGTTAAACGTTCACTTTGCAGCGCCGGGGACCGAGGATCGAGTCCCGGCCCTGGCCCGTGAGGACCCATATGCTGAACTGGGGAGTTCCTCCAGTTCAGTTCTCTCTCTGTCTCTGTCTCTGTATCTCTCTCTCTCTGTGTCAAAAATAAATAAATAAATAAATAAAACTTAAAAAATAATTAAACAGTAATATAGGAAAAGCAATAAATTCCATTCTTCCAACCAAGGGTTCGATACTTGGTAACTTTCAGTGTATTCTTACAGTCATTCATCTTAAGTGAGAATCCCTTTTCTACTGTGTCCAGTCCAGAGTGTATCCACTGATTCTCTTTTGGATATTCTGCTCAGGAAAAAGTAACAGCTAAAAATCTCTCTTTATTACTTTAGCACATCTGCATTTTTTTCAAGGTTCTAATCTCCTCTACTGGATTTTCTCCTTTGCACACTGCACAATGCTAGAGTATGTAGTTTTGAGGTACATAGAAAATAGGAAAGAAAACAAAATTAATACAGGTACAAAAGAGAGCCCAGAAATAAACTTTTGCATATACTGTCAAATGATTCTCAATGAGGAAGCCAACACTGACCATTCAAAGAAAAAAGAATAGTCTTTTCAACAAATAGTACTAGAGGAGGAAGCCGGGATGGCTCAGTGAGTTAAGCGCTCACTTTGCAGCGCCAGGGACCGGAGATCGAATCCCAGCCCCGGCCCGTGAGGACCCATATGCTGAACTGGGGAGCTCCCCCAGTTCAGTTCTCTCTCTGTCTCTGTCTCTGTCAAAAATAAATAAATAAATAAATAAATAAAATATTAAAAAAAAATAGTACTAGAGAACTTGGTATCTGCATGCAAAACAATATACAATTCTTGTATATTATATACGAGAATTAAATCAAAGTGGATCTAAATATAAGAACAAAAACTATAAAAGTCTTAGAAGAAATCATGAGAAAAGTTTTTATGTCATTGGATTTAGCGATGATTTATTGGTTATACCATATTTTGACCCTAGTTTTCTAGCCCAACATTAAGAAATCAATACATGGGTTACTCCTCTGTAAAAGACCCCCAATTTTTGGTGTAACAATTTTAGACAAAATTATCATCTTATACATGGAAGAAACAATAACACCAAAAAGATAGGCAACAAAATAAAAAATAGTTAAGTTGGACTTCATAAACATTAAAAATTTTATATATCAAAGGGTGAAAAATACAGAATGGGGGGAAATATTTGCAAATCATATATCTGATATGGTATAAATGTCCAGAATATAAAAGAGCTCCTACAGCTCAACAGCATGAAAAATAAATAATGATAAAATGGGCAAAAGACCTGAATAGATAGTCTTCCAAAGGAGATATATAGATGGTCAGTAAGTACATAAAAATATATTCAACATCACTAGCCATAATGGAAAGGCAAATTAAAACCACAGTGAATCACTCACATTCATAATAATGGCTATTATTTTAAAAATGAAAAATAAAATGTGTTGGTGATAATGTGGAGAAATTGAAACATTTGTGCATTGCTGGTAGTAATGTAAAATGGGGCAGCTACTGTAGAAAACAGTATGGCACTTCCTCGAAACATTCCCATAGGATCCACCGATTAAACTTCTAGATATATATCCAAAATAACTGAAAGCAGGGCCTCAAACATACATTTGTCCACCAGTGTCCATAGCATCAGTATTCACAATAGTTAAAAGCTGGAAGCAAGCCAAATGTTCATCCACAAATGAATGGATAACAAAATTTGGTATATGCATACAATGGAATATTACTCAGCTTTAAAAGGAAATACATTTTTATATTTACTACAACATGGGTGAACATTAAACACATAGGCTAAGTAAAATAAGCCAGATACAAAAGAAAAAAAATATTGCATGATTTCACTTATATAAAGTACCTAGAATAGCAAAATTTGTAGAGACAAAGTAGAATAGTGGTTGCCAGGGGCTAACAGAGGAAAGAATAGAAAGTTCTATATTGTTTAATGAGTGCAGAGTTTCAGTTTGGGACAATGAACACGTTCTGGAGAAGGGATAGTGGTGATGACTGCACAATGCTGTGAATGCACTTAGTGCCACAAAATTGTATATTTAAAAAGATTAAAGTGGCATAAAAAAGCAAAAATAAAAAATAATACATGGGGAATTTTCTTGAAGACATTTCTTTCGCTTGCTTTGTCAGTTAATGCTATACTTACCTATTTTTTATTGTTGTGAATAGAAAATTGGAGCTGTGTATTGACCATAAGACTATGCTGCCTACTCTAAACATTGATTTTATTTCCTAATTTAGCAATCAATAACCTTCATTAAAAAGACATTGAGTTCAGTTAATTATTTTATGCATTTAGACATAATCTGCAGACCCTGACTGCAAGTTTAGGATCAATTAAGTCTGAAATATCCTAAACCATAATAGTATGTTACTATTATTTCCTTATCAAAATTGGATTGAAACAACAAGATCCTAAGGAATACATCAAGAGACATAGATAATGAAGAGAGAATATATATGAAGCTAGTATTTGATAATGTGTGTTCATGTCATATTTTCCCCATCTGGACTGTAACATTCTTGAGGGGCCAATGAAATACTTTGAATCCCTCACAAAGCTTAGGGCAAACCTTTAAACTATTAGATGTTTCTCATTCAACCATATTCCCACCGTTTCCCAAATAATCTTTTGCTCAAAGTATTGAGTGAGGGCTAGGGAAACAAAAATGTAAAAGCAGAAAGGAAAACAAAAAAAAAACAACCCATAAATTTCCTGTTTTAATGATGGAAATGATCAGTTACATTCCTATTGATACATCGATGAAGGTAAGCAGTGTGCTATAAGAAAGTGATGCTCAATCCAGAATATTTGAGTAATAGTTTTCTTTGGAGATATAGTACCCAGACATGTTCCACAGGATCAGTAAGAGCAGCCAAATGAATGAATGTAATGCAATACAGCCACAGAGGAGCTACAGTTACCCAGGCCCATGGGAGAAGCCAACTTAAGGCCAGAAACTACATACCTTACTATTCCTATTTTCTGCTATACTCACAATTCATGAAAAGTACATTTTGAATATTACACTTTTCAGAGACAACATAGAATGATGGGTCTTAGAGTCACTAATGTTAAGTGAGAGTTTTTCTCTACTGTTTTCGGTCATAAAGTACCGGTACCCACTAATCCTATTCTGTGCATTCTACTTCGCAAGAAGTAACCGACATCCTCTTTTCACCACTTTCAGATCTGCCTATAGCACTGCAATGTAATACCTAATATGTATTACATATAAAAGGTGTTGCAAAACTTACCCTCAAAGTTACTAATTAAAATTGACAAGAGTATGTCTTTGACCTTTCTTCCTCGTTTAGTTCCTATTTTTAATGTGTTTTCTATGCTCCATTGTGCCACCTGGTTGCCTGTGACAAAGTGAGAGAAAAAGAAGGGAAATAAAGACAATTACTGGTACATAGACAAGTCGGAAGACCAGTGAATTCTATGTGATTTATAATTATAAGGCCCCTCCTCCTACCCAGGGATTAAATGGCCCAAGCTGTATTTCTTCTTTACTAACCCTTTTATCACTAAATGTTTACCAAATGACGACTCCTCCAAAGAGGGAAAGACCAGGTCTCACTATAAATAAATCAATACTTGTGTGGACATGAGTGAGGAGCTTCATTTAATAACAAAGAAATGCATTCACACATTATTCCATAATGGGGTATTATGGCATAAATCTCAAGTAACTCAAAGACAATTAAAGTATGAATGTGCTCTGAGGTCAACTTTAAATAGGTTATGATGCATTTAGAAATGCAAGATTCCAAGAATAGGAGTGGAATTTACATGTCCTTAATTTGAAGAAGCTATTTGATTTGTAAAGAAATAAAAATGACGGGTTAAGGTGATATGTAAACAGAATAAAAAATCAAATATGGTTGTTGAGCTCCTTGCCTAAAACATATGGATCTTTTAAAATACCATCAGAATTCTATGCTATTGCTGAGGTCACAAATGTGAATGAGGTATACTCAGGTTCTGAAAGTATAGTTTAAGAAGAAACACTAACACAAATACATATATTATCATATGTTATGAGTGGAATGAATAAAGTACTTAGGTGAGGACAAAGCTAGTTGGGTAAGTAACCCAGGGGAGATTTCTGCAAGGATGTGATTTTTGAGCTAGATAGTGAAATATTTTTAAAAGAAGAAAATGGAAAAACATTGCAGTCAGGAAAGAAGTGAATCTTAAGGAGGGGCCATTAACAAACTGCAGCACTTTATTCCTAAATAACAGTGATGGTGGTGGTAACTGTGATAGTTAATCTGTACTGATAATATCCTATATGGCACACACAACTCAAAGAATTCCATATGTATAATCTGTTTCTCATCCCCACAATGCCTCTGTAAGCAGATTCTTGTATCAGTTTTCTATTGTGTTCTACCCCAAAACTTGGTTGATGAAAACAACCAATTGTTCAGCTAATGATTCCCCGAGGGATGGCAATTCAAGATAGAATCCACTGGGTGATTCTGGTTTCACTGAGCTTCCTCCTGAGTCTGTGGTCAGCTGCTGAGGCTTTTCGGGGGGGAAGTTGGCCAGTCAGGAATGGCCTCAGCTGTGTTGTTTTCTCAGTTCCGGGTGGTATCTCATTTCAGCCTTCCAGCCTAAGCATCTTCACATAGCAGCTGGGCAAGTTTCTAAGAGAAATCTTGTCCACACACAAGATTCTTGAAGTCTAGGTTCAGAACAAGCACATGATGATTCTGCTACTTCTCTAATGCCCAAAGCAAGTCATAAGGCCAGCCCTGATTCTAGGGAAGGGGAATAGATTCTACCTCTTGATGGGAAAAGTTGTAAAATCATATTACGGAGGGGCATAATTTCAGGAGCAGTATTGTGACCATTTTAACAAATAATCTGTCATGGTACTATTGTTTCCACTTTACAGATGAGCTAGTGGGGCCTGAGAGACATAAAGTAAATGAGCTATGATCTAGGCTCTGCTAAGAAATGAATTTAAAAAATAATATGGACTGATGGATGGACACAGGATGAGTAAATGAGTGGATGAGTAAATGGATAGATAAGTGATAAACCGAACACTGTATAATGTTAATTGTAGAACCTGGGTGATGAGTATTCCATCTAAAATTCCTTTATCCTCTCTATATGTCAGATAATATTCACAGTAAAATCTTGGAGAACAAAAATTTTCACTCTGAGGTTTTAAAAGCAGGATTTGAAATTAGGCTCTAGATTTGAATCTAGACTCTGCTACTTGCTAGCTGTGTGATCTTGAGAAATATCCAGAATGTTCTCAAGCCTCAGTTTCCCCATTTGCAAACTGAGAGTAGAGGAGGAGGGATATTGACATCTGATCCATAAAATTGCATGCTAAATAAACATTAAGGGTTCAATATATATGAATATATAAAGAACTTTGAACATTATATAACAGAAATAGTGTGAGCCGCTTGATCTGTAAATACTTCAATAAATAATGTCTTCAGTAAATAATAATTATCATGTAAGAATATAAAACATGCTTGGAATCCTTTCAGATGTAAAAGTTTTCTCCAAGAATATCTATAACAAATCTTACCTGATTCATTTCCTCCAATAAAGCTGATCCTACACTAGTCATGTGTATATTTTTTGAACACTGAGTTCTTTGTTGATTGATTTGGGATGAGAAGATCTCTTACTTGACTTATAAATTGCATTTTTTTAAAAGAATTAACAAGATATGAAATTTAAAATGTTAGAAACTTAAAAGCTGTATATTTTTGAAGAGTCACTAAATTCCAGGATGAAAAGAGGCTTATCAGAATTTCATTTTAAGTCATTTAATAAACTGGCATAAAAAATACTTCATATCTACACACTAAACAAGTCTTTCATTCAGCCATTAAAAGGAATGACAGATGGACAGATGCCATGGCTTGGATAAACCTTGTAAACATTATGCTAAGTGAAAGAAGTCAGTCATAAAAGACCACCTATGACCTGATTCTATTGTTTTGAAATACCAGAATAGGCAAATCTCTAGAGACAGAATGTAGATTGGAGGTTGCCCAGGGCTAAGGGTGGGCAATAGGGAAGGGAGAAGGGAGCCATAATTAAATATACAAAGTTTCTTTTTAAGGTAATGAAAATTTGGCTGTGATGATGGCTGCATATGTCTGTGTAGATGTGCACATAGAACAAAAGTCATTGACTTGCACAATTTTAATGGTTGAATTATGTGATTTGTAATATATAACATCTCAGTAAAGCTGTTACCAAAAAATATCTTTGCCCAAGAATATACAGTAGTGAACACTGTAACCTGCAAATGCTCACAGTTTTTCATGGTCACCTATTTTTGCTCAAAGATATATTCTTACTAATAAAGTATTTTTCTGTGAGACTCACATTTAAAAGTAGTATTTTAAAGGAGAAAATCTTTTTGACTCTATTTCACTAATATATTTTTCTGTAGTTCAATCTATTATTCTAATATCCTATCAATTTGAATGAATCTATAAGATTATTATAAAATTCAAAAAGGTTTTTTGTTAAAAATGACATTAATCTGTGCTCATCAAAATGAGATTGTAAGAGAGATACAACCCATCCAGTTAATGGGTGATTTGAAATAACACAGTATTAAAATTAAAATAGGCAAACTATCCAAATCATGATCATTTTAAATGTAAAATTGATTCATATTATTTTATGTAAAAACCTATTGATTTTGTTGATTGAAAATTTTTTTAACTTAAAGTACAATAACCCTATAATTTAGTTTCTTTGTTTTTCTGTATCATAAAATAAAAGTATTTATTTTGAAAATGATAAACAAGGTAGCTGTGAGAAGGTAGAAAACCTAGAGCCAAGACAAAACAAAATAGGATTAAATTATTAAATTATTCCTCAATAAAAAGACTAGAAATATTGGAAGGAAAGAGGGAATTGAGATTTTTAAAAATTCATTAGCACTAAGAGCATCTACAAATATCACAGGATGAGTACACCAGACAATTTGGCCTCCAATCTTTCCCCTGGTGAAACTTTTCCTAGGTTTGCTGAGTGATGTCAATGCAAAGGTTTCCCAAACTTCCTGGAAATTTTACAAGCAATTCACTGGAGATACAAAAACTATCTGGGGCCTTAGCCAACAGCATTCCTGTATGAATACTGGTTCTCAATTTCCTTTTTATTTTTCTTAATTGGGGTTATGCAATCTTAAAGATGTACTGTTAAGAAGAGAAGCAAATATGAAATTTAAAGAAGTAACAAATATGAAAATGATGATCCTTTTTAACCCAATTGTGGACAGGATTTTTTTTTTTTATGTATAATAGAAATAGGCTGGATTTTTCTACACAAGCATCCTTTTAATTAGCGCTAGTGTACAAAAATCCCCAGTTGAAATCTTATTGGAGCTTATTAAATGAATGGTTTAATCTAATGGGGTTGCAAGCAAAGTGTAATTAACGCCATTAAAAAAAAATAAGAGCACATTTTCTAAACTGGGAGAAGAAAGGTAATAGAAAAAAATCATATCTTATGTTTCTCAGTTCTTTTCTTTTTAATCATAATCAGTTCTTTTTTTTTATCATCAGCATTTTATTCATTGGTTTTCTTTTTTTGTGTTCTCTAATTGCATTGTCCGGACATGTCTCAGTGTGAGTACTAAATCCGAGATTGACAAGGCATTTGCTGCACTTCAGACA
The DNA here is from genome assembly GCA_004027555.1 of Craseonycteris thonglongyai. Taxonomy (NCBI): domain Eukaryota; kingdom Metazoa; phylum Chordata; class Mammalia; order Chiroptera; family Craseonycteridae; genus Craseonycteris; species Craseonycteris thonglongyai. The sequence goes on along the minus strand of PVKE010018323.1, from coordinate 10,274 downwards.
AAATCTTATTCTGAGTTATTAGACAGTGTCTGATGATGCCGACTTCTCACAGGCTTAGCGAGCACAGTCTCTGGGAGAGGCTTTTTTTGGGAAAGATCGCTCAGGAAAAACGTGTGTTCTTCTTGCCGAGACGTTCCAGGTTGGATGTCCCTGAAAGTATATAGGGGTGGTGTCCCTTTAAGCACAAGAAAAGGGCAGGTCCTGCTGTTATCCTTGACCCTCTGACAAAATAGTCAGGAGCTATTTGTAAAAGAGCCAAGTAATTAAAAGTATCCCAGGGTTGTGGTGAAATAGGGCAAGTAAAATACGCTCCTGGATACCAGCTCTCTTTCAGGACCGGCTCTTTTGTATTTTCTCTCTATTTTGTTTTCTTCTTTATTTCAATTTTCATGGCACAGTTTCCCTTCTCTTGCATTGTTCTCTGCCTGTCAGTCTGTAAAATGATAAGTACCACCATTACTGCTCTCTAGCTCGAGGTCTCTATCTGGAGCTATATTTTTCCAACCTCCAAGTCACCCCCAAATTCTGAAACTATATTTTTCCTCTTAATTTCAGAACAAAATATTAATTATTAAATATAATAAGGAAGCGTGCAGAAATAGCATGAGTCAGTTATACAGGAAAAGGATGAGATATTTCTTGTCAATATATATATTTTATTATTATTATTATTATTATTATTATTATTATTATTTTCTTTATGATGATATTTTGAATAGAAAGAGATCTGGGCATACTCCTTGACCTCTAGGTTGACCATATGTCCCCGTTAATCAGGACATTTGGAGTATATGTGTGTTGTGATGGCTTAATTGTTACTAGCATGTTTTTTCACTTTTAGAAGTACTCTAAAGTAGGTGATAGGCAGTGCAGCTATCCTAGCAATTGCTTTTGTGGAACTGTTGGGTAACTGCTCCATAAATAGAGAGGTTAGTTCTAATTTTGTTTTGAGAGCTCACAAAGTCATTTTCTGCTATTCTTATTAAGTAATTATTGTTACTGTTAGACTTTGAAATGGAAACAATCTGTTACTGTTCAGGTGTTTCCCATATCTCTAAATGGTATTAGGAAGCAGTAAAATACATGAGCTTTGTGTTAGGTAAAGTCAGTTTGAATCCATTATGCCACTCAACAGCTTCGTGGCCTTGGGGAAATTCAACTTCTCTGACCTTACATTTCCAGTTTTGTAATATGAACATAATGACTATGTCTGCTCTGGATTGTCATAAATATTAAATAATAGACTGTTATAGTTATATGCTTATATTAATTCATCCATCCATCCACCCATCCATCCATCCATCCACCCACCCTCTGTCCTTCCATCATGGTATTTTATTCCTTTATGTATTAGTTAAGCACAATATCTGGCACTGGCAATCAAAGTGATTTAAACCAATAAAAATGCATTATGTTGCTTAGACAAAGTTCTATATTTAAACACTATAGATGAGTTGTACCTCCCAACTCATTTCATAAGTTGAGTTCATTCTGAAGCTGGTTCCTCAGGACTTAAACTTGGCTGCAGTAGCTCCAGGTGTCACATCCACACCCAACAACACCCAGAGGCAGAAGAAAGTTCTGCCTCTGCCTCATCTCCCTATTTTATGTTCTTGTGAGGAACTTCACCCAAAGCCTCTCATCATACCTCCTCTCCCTCCTTCTTGATCTGAATTAAATCACATGACAATGCATTGTCTATTATTGGTAATGGGGACGGGAGCCTCCAGGTGAGCTGGCCAATATGGCCCTCCCTGGCTGGATAAAATTTGGGGTTTGATTAAATCAGGTGTCAGTGTGCCAGCAGGAGGGTGTGTATATGCCTTAGCTAGATGTAGTGTGGGTATCTAGACATCTGAACTCCATGGAGGCAAGGATGAGACATCAGATTGCTTTTATGAATTTGAGAAAATTACTTCCTTTTTCAGTATTCTATTCATCTGGGTATAAAACATGGTATTGGCTTCCTTGTAGTACACAATTCCTTCAGCCATGGTTTCATCTACTCTAAAGCACTTTGGTCCTAAATTCACATGGGCATACTTGCTATTTCATAATCTATTTAAGATGCATCACCCAATTTGTAGATATTGATGAACTGATAAAGACACTAGAATAAGAGTTGGAAGATATGGGTTCAAGGCCAGATTCACTGGGTAATAATTCTGTGACTATAATTTATTAAATAAAAAAGCTCTTTGTGAACTATACAAATCTAAATAATGGCTAGCATGCATTTGAAAAACTTTTGTGATTTTAAAAGGACGACTTAAAAAATGCAGGGTCCCTTTTGGAGTTTAGTTTGCATAATCAGCTTGGGGGTGGTAGAACACTCAGAACTGTCCCTTGTTTCCACATCTGCTTTTGGTTTCTTTTGGAGAGGTTATTTTGCGTTAAAAAAACCCCCACAAAAAAACAAAAAACATGGGTCCTTGGTGTAATCCCCTATTTCCAACTTGTTCACTGTTTATAAATGGTTTTTATATACCAAGTTTAACCTTAGAAATAAAGATGTTTATATGACTTGTGTAAAGTTATAAAATTGGTAAGTAAAATAACAGAATCTGTAGTTGCCAAGTACTACACTCTTTTTATCACTCTTTTCCCATTGTTCTTTAGTGGTCAAGCTTAGGTATGATATTTATAAAGTGATCAAATAGAAATGACATTTCCTTGAAGACTTCCTGGAGCAAGTGTGAGGGTATTGTTTCTTTTCAGCAGAATAAGAGAGAAGGGGAACAAGGAGTAGGATACCATGCAGCACCACATATTCTAGAACATGGTGGACCATACACTGAGGGACCAGTGCACTTGTTCACTAGTGAACTCCAAATCAAGGCACTTCATGTTTTCGAACCTAGGCTTCTGCAGGAAAAAAGTGTGTGTGTGTGTGTGTGTGTGCGTGTGCGTGTGCGTGTGTGTGTGTGTGTGTGTGTACGTGCGCATGGGCATTGGGCTCCAATAGGAATGGAGATGGAGTCTGAGAAACAAGGTCTCTAGCTTCTTTTCAGGGCTAGCATTCCAAATTTCTAAAGTGCCATCTGCAGAGCTAGGTGTAGCTGCATGGAGAATCGTATTGCACAGAATCACAGCTTCAGAATGTGGGTGGCCAAATGACAGAGTAAAGGACAGGTGCTCTTAGAGCTAATAACTGCTCTCAGCGGGTGTCATCATGTAGGTGTGCAATGGGCAGCTGATGAGAGCTACATCAACTGAATGAATTCAGGATCACATGCCCACCGAGTTCCACCAGCAGGAACCACTTGGGAGGCCGTAACTGGGACTGATAGAGGACACCAGATAGAGCTCATGCCAGGGAATGCTGATGATTTAGAGATTTCCTTATTACGTATGCATGTATGTATGGAGTTGGGGGCAGAGCCGTCCCCATAGTTTAGTTGTACATCATTAGTTGTGATTTGGTTTCATTCCACACAGGTGGATGTGGGACTGCACAGGGTGGGAACCAAACTGAGGGCCTCCCACATGGGAGGTGTGAACCTTCACCACTGAGCCATTCTGGTGGTTACCAGTTGCTCTGCAGTTCAGCATATGAGTCTGCCTGGGCCCAGAAATCGAACCCTGGACCTCATGATTACAAGGCAGGTGTTCAACCACTGAGCTACCCTGGCATCTCCCTGACTTAGACATTTTCAATTCTTTACCATCTGTTGTCTTTCTAGAAAGTGCTCAGATCATTATTATTTTTTAAATGTTTTATCACTCTCCTGATTATGAATGCCTGGAGCCATTCTAACAAAGGATCACGTTTACCTTTTCTTCATATCCTGGGGGGGATGGTCTTGAAATATAATTAAACCACATTTATTCAAGAAGCTCCTTGAGAAGGTCAACAAGTGGCAACCAGTTATTAGCTGTCACATTCTTTGTTATTATCCCAGTGTTTTGTTTTCTGTTCTCTTTCCCAGCTTCTGGTCATTTTTCTGCTCATTAGCTACCTGAGCTTAGAGTGGACATAAAATGAAATGGAATTTTAAACCTGTCAAATTGAAGTCTGGTAAACAGCCATGTGGAAATACAAGGGGCAGAGAGGAGAAAATTAATTCTATAATTTAGTAGAAATCATAACTGTGGTAGAAAAATTAATCTTAACTTACTTTTATTTCCCTGATATTGGGGATTGACTATATAACACAGTCTCCAGTATTTCCTGTGGGAGAATCTTACTTTTCAAGGTATGGGTTCAAAGAATTATAGATACCAGAGCCTAGGAGACTAGTCTATCAGTCAAACTTCTCAATTTATAAACAAACCAACAAAATATGATCCAGACATAAAAAGACTTAAGTGACTAGAATAATCACCATTTACTGAAGGCAAGTGAGGACTGAGGTCATATTTGACAGCCTACCCACCATGCTATCTTGACTGCCAGAGATCAAAGTGCTTGTGACAAACCAGGACCCAATTGAGTATATTTACTAAAAACCATTTAAAGCAAATTTATTCTTAATCCTTTGTAAATTATAATCACACACACACAAACATTTTATGTCTTTTTCAGTTAAAAAATTTTAATTACATACCAAGATTTCATAGTTAACTATACCTAGAATTAGAAATATTCATATTTTATACATACCAAAAATTCAAGCTATTGATTTGTCATTGATGATAATACAACTCTGTTTTTATGTATGAGGCTGTGTCCTTGGTCCTCTTTGGTTTGTTAGGGTAACACCAAGACAGTATAACGCAGCATCCTCCCTGTACAGAGTAAATCCACATCAAATAATATTAGTACCATTTTCTTTTATTTTCTTTTACTTTTATATTTAATACCAAAAGGGTAGTTATCGAGCACATAATTGTGCACGATCCTAAAAGCAAGATTTACTTTGGATTATGTGACCATCGTAGGTTTAGTATTTAAGTAACATTATGATTCAGTGAAATGGTACATTAGTTATTCCACATCATGTTGTATGGTACTATAAGAGCATCCTGAAGAGCTAGAGACTGCATAGATGAAACTAGAACTCAGAACACCCCCGGCTTCGGATTCCCTCTCTGCCACCCCACGGCTATGTGGCAGAAGAGCCATAGTTTCTTCATCTGTAGAAATGGAGGCAATAATCAGCGTGAGCGCAAGACAAGAACATAGTATTATCTGAGGATTCCATAAAATAATCACATTAAGTCTTAGAAACATACCACAAGGCATACTGTCTAGCTCAGAGCAAGCACCTAATCAATGCCTAATGAACGAATAACTGGTGTTCAATATGTGCTCTACTCGTCTTGCTCACTTTACCAAAGATCTTAAAAAGAGTAGCAATTTGGCAGTAGCAGAACTTGGCAGATAGTCCCCTTTCTTCCCTCTCTTCCCCTCTCCTCTGCTTTTTCTCTTTTTTCTTCTATTCAGGTGGATGGGTATTTTCTCCCCTTTCAGATATGTTATAAGGGAATGCAAAACACCAAACACATTCTCCATTTTGCCTTCAGTCTATTCGAGCTGGGCTGCGTGAACATGCAGCCCAGCTTCTGGGATTGTTGCTCTTTTGTTGGACCCTTGAGGGACCTGATGAGTTTTGCATCTGTTGCTGGATGTGCTGAAACTCGGCCAGGGAGGTGCATCTCCGCTGGAAGATGCTGAGGCCTCTGGCTCTCAGTCAGAACAGCAATTCTTCTGGATGTTCAGCTTCGCCTTGAGACTCCCAGTTGAGACGTTGAAAGAAAGTAACTGATGGAGGAAGCAGAGTGCAGAAATTCAAGACCTCATCGCTTCAGACATATAATTGCATGCTTAAAAAAAAAGGATGGTGGAGGGTACTACATAAATGTAGCATACAACTCCTTGGTGCCTGCCAGGGACCCAGTCACCAGCTGGGCAGTGCCAGGCATAGGAAAGTCCAGGTACTGGTTTGCACTTCAAGAGGAAGCAAGCAACACCAACACCAATACCCTGGTAGTTTCTCCAAAGCCTGTGCAGTTTTTTAATGTAGCTCTTTTGGGACTGTAGTTGAATGTATAATAGAATGGTTGAACGTCTAACCTGCCTTTCAGAAAAAGTACCTTGCACATACGTAATGGAAGAAAGAGAAGTGAAAATAAAGCCCGAATCTGAATAAAAAGGCTCATGTAGCAGGGTTTTGGTGGGTTCCCAGATCTGAGGTACGAGGCACAGGACAGAGCTGAGTGCTGTGGGGGCACAGAGGTGGGTGGGGGGTAGGGCAGGGGTCATTGGAAGAGGCAGCCACGGCCATTGTTGACACTACCTTCTGTTGTATAAATCCCAGCCCCTGCTGAAGGGAACCCGCTACACATAGAAACAACGATGAGAATTGTTCATGAAAATCCCGGGCAGTTCGGAGTTTGGCCTTCTGTGAAATTGCTCTGCTGATACTGACAGCTCCAACATTTCCAGTGAGCTGTGGTTAGATTAGACATTCTTCTCCAAGCCAAGATTGCTTCTAACAGCTGGAGTAAGAGCCCCTCCCCTGCTCCCCACCAACGTTCCATTTCCCGCTGGAGACCATCTGAACGGGGAGTTTAAAATTACTAAATGTCTTTTGGGTAAAAGAGCCTTTACTTTTCCAGACTGAACTGCCAAAGACCTTAAGGAAATTAAAAAAAAAAAAAAAGAAAAGAAAAAGTGAGCTGCTATGTCTGGTAAACGGTGTTTCTCTAATTTGGTGACTATGTCGTTATGAAGCTGGAGTTGTTGGATATCCTGAAGTGTTATTTATTTACCTTGGCACACAGAATTAGAATGCTCAGCAGTTGAGTGAAAATATGGTGACAGGATAAGGGTAATGAGAGGAAGCAAATCTATTGTAAGATAACTGGGTTCTGAAAATCTTATGTGATTTGTTTCCCTAGAGAGGGAAACAGGAATATTACCTCATTGCAAAACAGTCATTAAAACATAACAGACTGATCTACAGAGGAGGAAAGCTCACCGTTAACAATGTCTAACTTCACTTCTAGTGAAAGTTAAAATCAAAATCAATGTTCTGATGCAAAGCAATTACACAAGTTAGAGAATAGACCAGAAAGCCTTTCTAGGAGAATTTGGAATGTGCTTTGGTTAAAAGAAAAAAAAAAAAAAAGAAAAGAAAAAATGAATTCTACCCATTGCTCTTCACGGAGCATGGTCTTGGGAAAACGTAGCCGAAACAGAAACTTGTGAACAGAAGGTCTTCTTGGAGAGGTGTGCAGAAGAGGTGAAACATTTGTGAGCCAGGATCTTCTCCTCCTCCTTCAACTTTCCTAGAGATTCCACACCTCCACCCAACTGTATTAGATTAGAGTAACACGGAAGCAGCGTTATTTCATCTCATAAGTGCGCATGCACTCACACACACACGTCATCATTGTCATCGTCATTGTCATCGTCGTCATCATCATCATCATCAATGCCATACCCTTTCAAGTGCACAGCAAAGAAAAAATATTACAAGCAGTTTTTAAATAAATGTTTACTAATCACATACTAAACTCAAAGTTAACTTTTCGGGACATAATTCGGAGACATGAATGGATTGACAAAGTAAGTATTCTACCATCCATAGAAGGTTAGCTAATCTGAGGCTATTCTATACTTAGTTTTCTGTGATCTTACCCCATATTTTCTGATTAACTAGGTCATCCCTTCAGTTATTCATTTAATTATCTAGTGACTATTTATCCAAAAGTCCTGCAATGTGCCAGGCTGTGTGCTAGAGGAAGGGCAGTCCCTGTCTTATAGGGCTTTGTAGGTGACTGTGGAGGGATTTGTCACACTTGTGATACGTAATGAAAGAAGCTTGTGCAGGACACTGGTAGGACAAAGGAGCACTCCTAATTCCATGGGAAGGACTCCCCAGGTGAAGCAGCATTCATGTTGGACTTCAGAGGCAGAGGTAGAGGAAGAACAGAATATGGCTCTCACAGCGGGAATGGCGCTATAGACAGAACATGTCACAAACCAAAACCTTCCACTGCATATGCAGACATTGTGTCTTAGGAAGGATATAGTCATGATAACCATCGTTTGGTAATTTGCTTGTTGAACTTGAAATCACCTGGGAGTTTTGTTAAAATACAGATTTTGATTGAGGGGTGTCTGAACTTTCAACTTCCCTGGGTCACACTGGAAGAAGAATTGGCTTGGGCCACTCATAGAATATATTCACATTAATGATAGCTGATGGGCTAAAGAAAAAATCACAAAAAATTCTCATCATGTTTTAAAAAGTTCACAAATTTGTGTTGGTCCACATTCAAAGCTGTCCTGGGCCTCATGCGGGCCATAGGTCGTGGGTTGGACAAACTTGATTTAGCAGGTCAGGGGTGGGGCCTGAGATTCCGCATTTCTAATAAGCACATGAGGGATGTTGCTAATCTGAGGACTACACTTTGACTACAAGGGACTAGATAAGCCAAAATACCTCCTGCTAAAAATACCTAGAAACTGCATAAAACATATTTAAATATATATATCTTTTTGAATGCATAGCTAAGCTCTCCAAAAAAAATTAATTCTCATAGGGCATGAGATTGGAAACAGGGCAAATATAAACTAGAGCATAAAAAACCAAAGCAAATGCAACCATTTTGTCAAGATTTGCTAGTCATTGGACCTAAAAAACATACAGGGTAGAAAATAAATCCTAGGACCAACCTGGGTTGAATTAACACCATCACAACTAAAATGCCACTGAAGATGAATAGATGATTGAAAAGTTATAGAAATATAAACAAGTAATATACCATGAGCAAGATTCAGCAAACAGAGTAAACTGTAGGATTGTACCTCCAGAAACTTCAAATAACAAAGCTATTTGAAGATATAAAATAGAAAATGATTAAAGACATCAAAGGAAGAAAATGCATATGAGAAAAAGAACAATGTATCATGCAGTTAAATATATATATTTTAAAAATAACCAAATGTAATATATAGTAATAGAAATAGAAAATAATCATATAAGTTGAAAAATTATAGCTACATAAAATTACAGATTAGACAAAACTGAAAAGAGAATTATTGCAATGGAAGACAGAACTAAAGAGAGTGAGAAATTGGGAAGAGAGAGTGCAGACTGAATATTTATATTTTCTGTGTCTGGGAGAAACATGAGTTCAGAGACAGAAAAGGAGACAAATACCTAATGAAACATAGACCTGAGGGAGGCAGGCTCCAGATGCAGGTGGAAGGATCAAACTGGCTAAGAAGAACAGCACTTTTCAATTATGTAGGAATTAAAGAAGTAAGAACAAAACTAATTCAGATCATTATAGACAGAACTTGAGAAAGTTCTTATCCAATGACTTCATTTTCTTCTGTTAAGTAATAATTTATTAAGCACATTCTTTTAGACAATATGTAATTTGGTCTTGCTTTTGATACATTCTCATGCTCTCTCTTTTTATTGATATATTTTAGACAATTGCTGTTTGAAATAATTATTGCTATATTTAAATTAATATTTACCATATTTATTTTTGTTTGCTCTTTGTTGTCCTTGTTCTTTGTTCCTATTTTTATCTTCCACTATTTTTGTCATTTTTAGTATTTTGAAGATTTTTATTAAAACATAGTTATATACAATATTATATTAGTTTCATGTGTACATTATACATATGCAACATTTAAACACCTAAAGAAGTGATTACCATGATAAGTCTAGCAACCATCTGACACCGATCTGTGCTATCACAATATTATTGACAGTATTCCCTATGCTGTATATTAAATCTCCATCGCTTACTTGTTTTATACCTGAAAATTTTAAATTCTTATATTTATTTCCCTTCAATACCCCCCTTTTTTTAAATGTTCAATTACAGTTGGAATTAAATATTATCTTATTAATTTCAGGTGTATAGCATCGTGGTGAGACATTTATATAATTTAATTAATTAATTTTTTTTTTTAGGAAGTGATCTCTTGACTAATCTAGCACCCTCCTGGCATTATACACAGTTAATAGCATATTATTGACTATATTACCTATGTTTTACTGTATATCTCTATAACTATTTTATAACTATAAATCTGTACTTCTTTTTTTTTTTTTTTTTTTTTTTTTTTTTTTTTTTTTTTTTTTTTTTTTTTTTTTTTTTTTTTTTTTTTTTTTTTTTTTTTTTAAATATATTTTTATTTATTTATTTTTGACAGAGAGAGAGAGAGAGAGAGAGAGGTACAGAGACAGAGAGAGAACTGAACTGGGGGAGCTCCCAGTTCAGCACATGGTTCCGCACGGGCCGGGGCCGGGATTCGATCCTCGGTCCCCGGCGCTGCAAAGTGAGCGCTTAACCCACTGAGC
>PVKE010018322.1:0-29693 GCA_004027555.1 Craseonycteris thonglongyai | reverse complement strand
GTGAATGAACCAGCACGATCTACATTTAAAAGAGTATGTCCTTACTTTTTGAGTGGTAAACAGTTTTTCAACATGCAAAAAATTAAAAATTCACATAACCTTTGCAAAATTGGCTAATTTGTTTTCTCTAGTGGAGATTTGAAATTTAGCTGTTAATATTTTTTCCTGATGCATAGACAATGGACATACTGAATGCATATGTGTATATACCACTCGTCATCCAGATGTGATAATTAATAATAAATAAAAATTTCAGACATACTGCAAGTTATAAAGTAAGAAAAGTTCAAGAAGTAATCGATATTATGCTTTTTACTTAGATCCCTTCTGGGTGGTTTTCTCTACATAAGAAGTCTAACATTGTGGTTTTTTTGTTTGTTTGTTTTTGTTTTTAACCCATCTCTTATTAAATTCACATTTATATAGACCACAATAACCATATAATGGGTCAACAAAATTTACATATGTGTTCATCAAATTCCAATTAGAATAGCAAACAATTTTCAGCAAGCTGATAAAAATTAATTTACTATATTGGTTTTACAAATATTTTCTAATAAAGTTAAATCACATTGAACACTGAAAATCTTTAAAAATAAGCGAAGTAAGACTATGTAGTAAATTTAGGTAATCTCTTCATACAGAGGTAATCCCTGTTAATAATGTGTGGCATTATTCCTTAATCAAAATTAAATCCAACTATAAATTATACTTTGTAACATACTTGTAACCCTATTGTAAATAGTTGTCCACGACATTAAACATTACCTACAATAAATTTATTGTTATACTCTATTTCATTTTATGGAAGGATAAACCTTTAAAGAATACTCTACTATTAAAAATACACATTGTTTCTATTTTTCAATCTTCAAGCTCTACTACTATGAATGGCCTTGCATCTACATTCTTACCCATTTTCATAATTATTTCTCATGAATAATCTTTAAAGGTGGCTATGGGTCATCAAATACTTAAGACATTTGAAACATATTGTGAAAATGCCAACTAGACAGTTCATACCAATGTACAGTCCTGTCACCAGTATATATAAAGGTGTCTATTCTTCTGGTATTGTTTTCAGGAAGTTAAAAACACTCCACAAACTAGAAAATAGACTAAAATTATGTCAAAATGCATTGAATTCTCTGCTGTCAAATTGGCACATATCTGTAGCTTCATAGAAATTCATCTTACTATTTTCTCTTGTGCTTATGAAATTAGACTGTGACCCTTGAATAATGAACACATATCCAAATAATTTATTTTTCAAAATTTAGTAGCCTATAAGGTTTAGTTTTGTGATTAAAAACATTCTCAGTTTTGCACTGCAGCAGGAGATATCAGATATTATCTTTAGCTTAGAAAAATCAATTTCTATTCTCTGGGGAATAGTATATTATACTGTGTGCATCTGTGGTCATCTTGCTTTTGTTAGATAGCCTGATTCTGTTTCTTAAAGATCCACAGTAGGAAAACTTGCCAAACCTGGCACTATACTGGATTTCAGCCTGGAGCATAATGTAACATCAATGTAAAATCAACTACCTCTGATTTAACAATTTCAAGATAATTTCAATCTCCATGTCTATTTGTTGAGAAACCTTAGAATTTAGCAATTAGAGAACCAAAGTTTTTCTTCCTTCATAGAGTTGGTGGCTAAAGTAATTTAGATTTAATAAAACATAAAAGTTATAAATAATTGTTTGGTCATCTGCTCATCTCTGGATAAATGAAGACAGTTTTCCAACAGATGCTCAGATTTGTTTGTTTATATGAAACAGCACACTTCACTTAGATAGTATAGTTAGAAATTTCTCCCTTACATTGTACCTAAACTTGGTTCCTTTTTAATATCTACCTATCAGACCTTGTCTCTTCCATATGACAGCATTGCAGACATTTTAAAGTACCTACATTATATTCTCTTTATTCATGTCACTTTCATTTTTGTCTACATCTTCCCACGTAACCAGTTCCTTTACTACATCACCTTCCTGTGAAAATACTAAGTTAAAAGAACAACCCAGAGTACTTTATGTTGGATGAAGACTGTCTGGAGTCTTGCTTTCAACCCTAAATATGGCAATTCAAACTAGAATTTATGCAGTAGAGTTGCCTGAAATAATTCTGAGTAAATAACCTGAGTTTTCTTTATTGCCAATTAATCAATAGTGGCACCTAGCAGCCAAAATGGATCACTATGACATGCATACTGAAATAGTGAACACAATTTTCAGAATATACATCAATATAATGGAGAAATTTTTCTTATAAAAATATGTTGTTCTATAAAAAAGGCAGATAATTTAACCCAGTCAAGTAGGATTTTAGCCCTCTGTTCCTTTATTATTAAGTCTTAGCATTTCGCCAGCACTCAGGTGGGGAGGCAGATACCTAGGAGATCTAACCTAGGAACTTAAAAAATTTTAAATTCACTGTCCCTATTAAAAAATAGTTTTATCAGGGCAGTCTCTTATTCTCACACATGTTGTGCAAACTTGATACTAAACAACATTTCCTAAAACCCTACCCCAAACACTGCATTTCTCCTTTGAAAGGTGATAATGGTCAATATCCTCCATTTACTACTGGAGAAATTTTGAAATACCTCATATTGGTGCAAATTAAGGTTATGAGTGCAATTAAAGGCTGCTAATCCTCTAACCTTAAAAATAGGGAGATTACCGTGGATATCCTGGTGAGTTCAATGTAACCATGAGCATCCTTAAACGTGGGTGAGACAGACAGAAGAGTCAGTGGGAGATGTGGTTACAGAAGGAGATCACAGAGAAACACAACACTGATAGCTTTGAAGGTGAAGGAAGTTCACTATGAGCCACAGCATGTGAGTGGCCTCTAGAAACTGGGGAAAGAAAGAAAATGGATTCTTTCCTAGGGCTTCTGCAAAGAACGCAGCAATACATGGGATGCCGGAATAGCTCAGCAGGTTGAATGCTTGCCTTGCAACTGTGAGGTCCGGGGATCGGATCCTGGTCCGCACCTGTGCAAACCCATATACTGAACCACCAGGATGGCAGCAAAGGCTCTTGCCTCCAATGTGTGAGACCCACAGATCAGTTCTAACTCTGAAATGAAACTATGTGACAATTAATATGTACAACTACTGAAACTTCTTTGAGATTTCCTCTCTCTCTCTCTTACCTTTTCTCAAACAATAAAATTCAAATCTTAAAAAAAAAAGAATGCAGCAATGCAGATACCTTGAATTTATCCCAATGAAACCTATGTCAGTCTTCTAAACTAGAGAAGTAAAAGATAATTCAATTGTGTTGTTTTAAGCCACCAAGTTTGTGGTAATTTGTTAAGGTAGCCATAGAAAATTAATACACAGTAGAAAACTGACCAATTGTTTTTGTCAGTGGATGAACTGAGAGGCTTTTACTTCTAATAATGACTGATATCCTACAGATTTTACTCAAATTTCTTATACAAATATTTGTATATATGTGTGTGTGTGTGTGTGTGTGTGTATATATATATATATATATATGTATATATATATATGTTTGTTTGTTGTATAAGTATATTTGTATATATGTATATATAAATTTATACATAATCATGGCCTCCAGATACTCACACATTATTACATACACATATAAGAGAACAAAAAATATGTTGCTAAGTTGGCCTGAAGCTCCTGCAGGTAATATTAAGTGGAAGTAGCATTTTAAGTTATATAGGAGTTTAGCAAAGAAACTGAGTACTTCAACTCCAGGGAAGCAAAAGGGAAAAAAACAATGTCTCAGGGATATAAAACAAGAATTTTGTAGTTGGAGGTACTAAAACATACACTGTAAAACATCAAATATCAAGAGACAAACCGTGGAGAAAAAGAGAGGCTAAATTGTGAAGAGCCTATATTTCATACTAGAAAGATTGAATGTAAACTTCATTCCACAGGCCATTAACTTTATTACTCAGACTTGTAAACATTTAGTGTCTTAATTGCAATTCAGAGACATGCAAATCCATGCCATAAATTACAAGGTTTTGGGTAATCTGATTTTTGTCTGTTCCGAATCTTAACTACCATCATCACACTAAGCCTTACTCATTGTTCACAGCCCCAGTGGTAGATTTTTGTTCCTAGACTATGACAAGCTCTTTTCCACCAGGGACCTTCGCATACACTGTTCCCTCTGCTTGAAATGTGCTGCACCATCACAACCAATACCTGCCCCTCACACACACACACTTCCCATGGCTAGTTCTTTCTCATGTTTTCATGTAGGTTTATATGCCACTTCCCCTGAAAGGCATTCTCCAACCACTTCTGCACAAAGTTTCTAGGTTTTTCTATCACTTAAATCCAAGCATACTGTGTTTACTTTACACATACCATTTATAAACATTGGTAATTTTATTATTTATTTGCCTGTTTAATTAAGTTTTATAGTATATTCTTTCTCCTCACATCCTCATAACAAAAAATTCAATGAGGGTAGGGGGGAACTGTATTTTTCCTTTTTTTTACTGTTGTAATCTCAGCTCACCCAATAATGCCTGAGACATGTTAGTTAGCTAAGGAATATCTCCTGAATTAATTAAATCAATCAGTCAAATATGGGTAATTTTTTCAGATATTTGCTTAAGATAAATGTGATGGTCAAGGTTAAGGGGATTTAACACTTTTCTGCAGTAAAAGTAAAGAAGGCTCAACTAGGCACTTGACTACAAGAAAACAAAGAAAGGGCAGATTTTAGGAAGAATTAAGATGAATATGACTGACAGACATAATGAAGAAGTGATGTCCATAAAGAATGCTATCTTGAATGAGAGGATTCCACAGCATTCGATAAAATATTATGTGTAGTAGAGCAGCAATATATTGAAGAGAAGATAACGTGTCTAATTGTGTACATATTGAGGATTAAAATGTTTATATTCATCTGGGAGGAGTCAGTCAAACTGATATTTAGATTTAGAATTGGAAACTCAGAGAGTGGTCATGGCTGGATAGTAGATGGAATTTTCTACGTACAGATGATTGTTAAAATCATAAGTGGTTCAGATCTTCCAGAAGGGAAATCTGAGCTAAAGATTAGAGTAAGAAGAAGCATTCCAGTGCACTTAGAGGGAATGGAAGGAGAAAAACTTAAAAAGAACTATGAGAAGTTAAGATTAACAGAATATTGCTCTAACGGTCAAGGAAGTAAGTGTTTAAAGAGTGAGGCAGTAGTTAACTGTTAAATAAAAGCCAGATGACTTAAAAACTTATCCAGAATACTACCGTATTGATACAATAAAAATTAAAAATCAAAGCAACCACATATTTTTTGTTTCAGCCTATTCTCAACTTGGATACAATCTTGATGTTCAGTAACTGTTTTCTTTCGATTTTCTTTTTAGGGTAGGAGCTGGTTGGAAGCTGACATACAGAGACACAGGCCTAGTGGGAGGGTAGAGAAAGTGTTAGACTACTGTTTTCTCACATGACACAAGGTTAGCAGTCTTGAGTTGCAGGTAACATTATCATGATACATATACGGTAAGAATATAATAAAATATTTTCTTTTAGAAAATATCATAGTCAGGAATTCTGATAATTTTGTACAGCGAGGAGATTCCTGCATGTTCCTAACCTTGTAATTTTAGATAAATCTTATGATCACTAGAGTAGTTTTTATTTTTTTTAATTTAATTTTATTTTAATTTTATTTTTTATTGTTTTTGACAGAGACAGAGAGAGAGAGAGAGAGAGAGAGAGAGAGAGAGAGAGACAGAGAGAGAGATACAGAGACAGAGAGAGAACTGAACTGGGGGAAATTCCCAGTTCAGCACATTGATCCACACAGGCCGGGGCCGGGATTTGATCCCCGGTCCCCGGCGCTGCAAAGTGAGCACTTTACCCACTGAGCCATCCTGGCTTCCCCTAGAGTAGTTTTTGCCATGAGCTTTTTTGCTTCCTGGTCCTCTGATATTTGATTTCTGGTATTTTTTGTTTGGTACCCTGTTTACAAGGTGGGATCAAAAAATACAGTAATGGCAAATGGTACTGCCAAGTATTACCCATGGAAAGGCAGAGATCTTCAATAAGGGAAGTGGAGTGCTGAACCTTAGTAACAGTGTGTGACAAGTTTCAACTTGTTCAGTACAGCCAGTCAGTTATTAGCTATAGTTGAGAGAAGATGTGTTTTAAAGTGTGCCATAAATCGTGGATCATGAACAACGCATTAACATAAATTTCTGTCAAATAAAAACATTACAGTGTGTCCTCATCCACCTTATTCACCAGATCTGGCACCCTGAGAATTCTGGCTCTTCCCCAAAGTTAAATGACATGAAAGGTAAATGCTTTGAATCAATTCAGGACATCAAGGCAGCCACGACAGCACAACTAAAGACGTGAAACAGGACTTCCGGAACTGCTTCAGATAGTGGCAAGAATGATGGGATAAGTGTGTTCGAAAGGAGGGTGAGTATTTTGCGGGGGGTTAAGGGCGCGTGTCTTTTACTATAATAACTTTTTTTTGAGACTTTTTTTTAGATTTATTTTATTTTGACACAGACACAGACAGAGACAGAGACAGAGACAGAGACAGAGAGAAGGGGGAGGGCCTGGAACAGTTTCCATAGTTGTATGTTGTCAGTTTTCAACATAGTTTTGTTCCACACAGGTGGGTGGGGGCTGTGCAGGGTGGGAACTGAACTGGGGGCCTCCAGCATGGGAAACACACCCCAGTTCAGCATATGGGTCTGCAAGGGCCATGGCCAGGATTAGATCCTAGGTCCCTGGGGCTGCAAAGAGAGTGTTTAACCCCCTGAGTCATCCTGGCTTCCCCAACTTTTTTTAATTTAAGTATTTAACACACACACACACACACACACACACACACATATATACATATATATATATATATACACACATGCGTATGTGTGTATATATATACATATATATATATATACACATATATATATATACACACACACATAATACACACACACAGTATTTGCATGTTTGGAAGTCAGCAGCTTCTCTCTAGCACACAGCTTTGGTCTTACTGGGGTAAATTTTGTAGATCTATCAATGAAATTAACATCTCTCCCCAAAGGTTTGTAAATCATGAAAAACATAAGGAAGGAAGGAAGGAAGGAAGGAAGGAAGGAAGGAAGGAAGGAAGGAAGGAAGGAAAAATGCTGCTACTATAACTAAAAAAAGAAAAAAAGTCCTTCTCCACTCTTTCCTCTAAATAGTCTAATTCCTTATGTAGCTTTTTGGACAGGACACATGAGAAAATCTGGAGCACCTAATACATATTTTAGTGTGATTGCTTAAGATAGACAAGTGTGTTTAGAGGGGAATGAGGAATGTTTTATTTAGAATTCAAATGCGAGGCTCCAATTTCAGATTGTGTAATAACCCCAGGAATGGTCCGATTGACATTAATTACTCTACTGGGCAGCAGGTGAGTGGTGTCACTGGGTTCAAGCTCTGACTGAGCTGCAGGGTCCAAGCTGTTATCCAATGATAACAGATAGACCCTTTCAAAGAACAAATTGACCCTTGGCCCGATGCTATCTCCTGGCCTGATACATTTTCATGCTGCTGGAGTCATTATGAGTGACATATCACAGTGCAGGTCAAGAGGCTTTTATCAAATCATTCTCTTGGAAACTACTTAAGAGTTCTAATATTCCAGACTCACATACAAGCAGTTCATTTACTATTATGTCAGAGCTTTCAGATGCCTTTCCTTGGCTGATGATTATCATGACGTTTAATCTTAATCATCAGTATTTTAAATAACAAGGGTATCTTGTTTTCTTTTAAAAGGTCTTTCAGAGTGTCCCTTTCTCCTCTACTTTTGTTTCACTTCAGCACATCATGAATGGTTGAATAGATTTCTCTTCTCTGTGCTGCCATCACTCAAGCACAGGACAGGCCTGGATTGATACCTTCATTAGCACCTGGAATACTCTCCTCTATAAAGACATTGCCCCAGCACAGTCATAAATAATGACCATTGCCTCCTCATTAACTTAAAGGATTCCAGATCTCCTCTCTTGTCCATCCTACCTCTCATTTCTGTCTGCCCACCTTAAGGTATCGATGCCATGGTAGCACTCACTGAGTGAAGAATTCCTAGTGTCACAAAGAATCTAGCATTGTGACTCACACAGTGTAGATACTCAAGTACTTTTAGGTTTAAATACTAATGATTAATTAATGATTTAAATGCATAAAAGTATATAAAATATTGTGACATTAATTTAGGTTAAGTCTCTATAATGATGAATTCAGGCTACTACAGTTCTAGTTTAACCATTTCAAGTCACAGAGTCTCTCTATAAGAAAAAATATTAAATATTATCTAATTTCCTACCAAAGCATACATTTTTTTATTACTTGTTTACCAAGTGTTTGACCAGTGTCAGGGAAAACACAACCACATAGACAGCCCAAACTTCACCCACATCTTCTCCCCAACAAAGCTAGGAAATTTTCATTTCTTATATTTTGGTGACTCAGCATCTTCTTAAATGTTTTCCTCAGAATTTAGAAATGTAGCCAGATACATGTAATGAATAGGAAATTCCTAAGATCCACCGAAAGGAAGTACCTTAGATCACAAAATTCATAGTAGAAACAAAAAGAGTTTTAGAATTAATTATACATTGCTTCTTTCTTTGTAGAAAAACAAAGAGGAGTTGCTCATCTAAAGGAAATATAAATATTGTGATAGAGATACAGCATAGGATTCTATTTATAGACATAATCATGAAAAATACATAGTATATATGTACTCACATTATTCAGAGATGGGTATATTTCTGTATTTTTCTATTTTGTTCACTTTTCATATAAGATGTTCTGTACTCATTTTAAGGTATTCAAAGTAGCTCTGCTGTACAATAATTAGTCTACTGGTAGTATAAATAAGAAATGTTGTTTAGTGAACTAGCATAAATAAATTAAAGATGTGTAAGCAGTAGGTAACATTCTTCATAGACTATTACATGTAACAATAATAGAACAGTCATTGTTTAACTTACTCCAGCAAACATTTATTGAGCATTTTCAGCATCTTAGGCCCTTTTGAGGTACTTTAACCTCAGCAGAACTAAATTATCTAGGAGGAGGTCTGAAATATTTGTAAATCACTTTGTAGACGTGGAAAAAATGAAATAGAGTACTGAGGAAGAAGCAGTGAGCTCCAATTAAGTTTATTAGGGAAGGCAAATAAAGATAATGATGTTATCAGCTAGATCCTGAAGGATTTCAAGGGCTGATGAAGAACCCTTCAGGTAGAAGTGAAAGTGCATGCAAAGGCACAGAGGTAAGGTAAGTACAAGATGTTCATGGAATAATAAACAGATTATTTTCCTTTCTTATATGAATGCCTGAGAGAGATAACAAAGCCAAAGGAATCCCATAAGCCAAAATTGGGGCTATCCTCAAACATGAGAGGTTGATATTTTTGTAGGATTTTTTAATATAATGGACATATAATAAATCTTTTATAGTGAGAAAGTTAGGTAACCAGACTAATTTTTCATGAAGTTAAATCCAGATATGCGGAGAACAAATTGAAGAGAAATTGAATACAAGAAGATTAGGCAGGAGGTACTGAAAAATATCTTTTTTATTCATGTGATCCACTCATAATCTTCCCATTTACACATGAAGAGATAGTGGCTTAAAGATATAAAGTACATACTTTTATTTATTTATTTATGTATTTATTTATTTATTTATTTATTTATTTTTGACACAGAGAGAGAGACAGAGACAAAGACAGAGAGAGAACTAAACTGGGGGAGCTTCCAGTTCAGCATATGGTTCCGTATGGGCCGGGGCCGGGATTTGATCCCCGGTCCCTGGCGCTGCAAAGTGAGCACTTAACCCACTGAGCCACCCTGGCTTCCCCATGATGTACATATTTTATAAGCCAGATTCTAGTATAGGTAGGCAGTGGCATATGTCAAATATATTTTTTAATGTACTACTGAGAATACTGTATCAATTAAGACTTTAAAAACGTTATTATTTGGTAAATATGGAAATGGCCATTATTGAATTGGTGTGCCAAAACAGTTTAGTTCACTCATGAAAACCAGAAAATATCATGAAAGCCTTTGTTGTAATACCTTCCATAGATGTATTAAATATAGGGGAAAGGAAGAAGTGTGTTACCTAGAATTAACAACTAAATTTTATCAAAGGTCACGATTTCATCATTTAAATTTCTGACTTTCTAACATCAACAGTAATTCCCTAACGATTATTCATGTCACTATTGCTTTAGTTAGGTGAGAAAACAGAAGCATTTTTTTAAAAGCATGAAAAACTATTAATAGATAGTGGCAAAGAAAAATTGAACCAGGAAATCTCATCCTAGAGCTATTCTCAGTCATAAATAGCTTAGGCTAAGTGATTCTCAAATGCACCAAAACTTGGGCATTTCCCAACACACTGAAAAATCCCTCAGCCCACTTGAGTTACATTCAAGCAGTCAAAGGAAAACTTGAGATTTTTCAACCTAAGAATCACTGAAATCAGGTAAAAAATGCATCTGCTGGTCTATTTTACCTGCTACTACACTATCACTAGCTCATCTTACGTACTTCGCAGTCATAGGAATGACTTTGACTGAAGCATGTTCCAAAATTTTGGGCTCCATTTTACCACTTCTTATTATGAACTTTTACCAATATTCCCAAACCAGGAAACAATGCTTTACTACTTATAATTGCCAACTTAAAGCTTAAGATGTCAGGTCTTTCTTGAGCCTCCATCTTTCCTTGGACATGTGTGGTGGCTTTCTAAATTTCCCTGTATACATAATTGTTTTTTAATACCCTCTTCTAAACTCTCACAAAATGAGGTTCTTTTAAATCTGGTGGAAGATGCTTTAGCCAGTGGGGGTTGAAGCCATGGTGGCTAAGCTGCTTGATAGCATTTTAGCAATCAGAAGCAGTAATCCACAATCAGAACACAAGACCATGATATTTAGAGGACACTGTCTTATTTCTCACCCTGGTGCCATTAAGCCAAGCCAGGAATGTGACTGCCATTACCACAGTGGCCCGACATGGGACAGAGGGGTACAGAATGGGTAGCTACCATCATACTAATTGATGAAATAGACTGAAATTAACAGCAATTTATCAGCTAAGCCTTCCCATGGAAGCTGTAATTGTTCAAATATCCTCAAGTTCCAAAATAGTCACTTCAGACAATTTCTGCCATTACAAGCATTGTATAGATGGAGAGATGGGTTCTTGATGCTTCCTGCTTTGCCATCATCCCTACTGTCACTTTCTATGTGAGTATGTTTTACACTGTACTCTGTTTTTGTTTTTTTTCTAAATTAAATATTCTTGCGGAGGTTTCTGGAGTCAGCCTACTAATTCATTCTTTTATTACTTGTGTAACCGTTTTGTATGTGTTTATACCCAAAGGAATTATTATTAATTTTTGAAGTTAATTTTGGCAGGTGATGTCTCAGGGTTATTATTCATGGGGGGCAATTCTTATAAAATAGTATTACCATTTAGATACTTAAGTATTCTTTAATCTCATGAGTTTAAATATGACTATGTTGTCAATATTTGTTGTTTCTTTATTGTTTTCTTGGGTACTCGGTTTTGCAGATATTAGGTATACAATGCCATTTTTAAAAATGTTCTCTTTTAAAATTTTTTTTAATAATTTTATTTTCTTTGATCTAGTATGCAATTTTTATCTCCCTCACCACACTATCTATTAGTGTCTATTTTTTCTTTGACATCTTTATATTTAATTTTTATTTTTAAGAGATTTCTTCTTCTTCTTCTTCATTTCCCATGTAAGCATTACTTGTTCCTGATTACTTTTTCAGGTTATCTATCACATCCAGGATGTAGGAACATATATTCATTAAAGTTCTTGTATTTACTTTATGTTCTTTTATAGCTGCAATTGATCACTTACATTTATTAACATTCATTTATATTTTCCTTCCCTTTATAGCAACATTTTTATGAGTACTCTATAAAGCAAAGAAAAATATAAATGCATCTCTGTATGTATAAAAATTGGTGCTATCTCTCTCTCTCTCTTTTTTTTTTTTTCCTCTCTCTTCTGAGGATTTCTCTTTGATGCTGTAGTCACAAACTAATTACTGAGTAACTATGGGTCCTCTTATTCTCAGAAACTGACTTAGTTAGGAGGACTTCTACCTTTAGCCCAGAATTCTGCTGACCACCAAAAGCAGAATATATATCTCCTATTTCCCAAAATGTCGCTATCATGAAAATGTAAATACTAAAAGCAGTCTGAGATTATACATGATTTTAATTTTTTCCTATACTTTATTTTCTAAAAATTGTATAATATACATCTATTGATCTTAAAAATGTGAACACAGTATTGAGTTAAAAAAAAACTAAAAATATTTATAAACTAATGTTTTAAATACTGTCATTATACGTACTACTAAAAATGGCTGATACATTGGGTAGAGTGAGAATGCATAGGCTATTTAGAGTCACTATTTATTATCTCACACAAAAGCACAAGAAACTAGAGAAAAAAACCACTAACATTCACAGTCTATGTATGTCTCATGCATAGTGAACATATACGTACATTTTTGTAATGTAGAAAAATTTATAGGGATATGGAAGTAGTTATATAACATGTCTTTCTTTATACCTGAGATAGATAAATGTTCCCCTTCCCATTCTTAATACATTTATATTTCCTTTCATTTATGCAATAGCTAGATGGAAGTACATTGGGAGTTATTGGTCAAACTGTTATGCACCCTTACGTTTTGTAAAGAGAGGCAAAGCAAGCACCAGATTGCAGATGAAAAGTGAAGCTATATAAAAGAGGAAAACATATGATTATGGTGCTCTGTGTAAAAGACTGAAGAGAAAATTCTATCTGGAGAATGGTAACTTGAAGACATATAGAAAAGGCAAGCTCATTTTAAAATTTAAGGCATTAAAGGGGAATGTTAATAAGTGCTTAATCAATTTAACTCAAATAAGATGAGGGCAGTGTGTTCCAT
This sequence comes from Craseonycteris thonglongyai, assembly GCA_004027555.1. Lineage (NCBI taxonomy): Eukaryota > Metazoa > Chordata > Mammalia > Chiroptera > Craseonycteridae > Craseonycteris > Craseonycteris thonglongyai. Next base: position 16,668 of record PVKE010018322.1, on the reverse strand, counting down.
TTTCTAAAGGACTTGATGAATAATATTTTTCTCCTTTTTACGTGAGGGGAAATTTTACACCCCAAACAGCAGTTTAAGTGTATCTATGGGGGACTGTAGTACTTAGGAGCTGAGTTAAAGACACCTGTTAGAAAAATTATAATCAATGCAAAAAATTCAATACAGTAGAAAATAGACTAGCATTATTTTCCTCAAAAACATCTTTACATATATTTTTTTAAAGGAATCAGGATTTCATTAAAATTTCTCACTGCCCTACAGTGAGCAAGCTTTTAATGACAGTTGTAATAGGCAACAATGATCCTAACTTGCTCTGAAGATAAACATCCCATCCCATAAAAAGTGCAAACCACCTTGTGCTGTAACTATGATGTTATTAAGCTATAGGACAGATTTTATGTACAGAGTTCAGTAGTTTAAATACATATGCTATTAATTTACTTAAAAATGTAATGACTATTATAAAAGAATATGTTTTATACAATACTTTTGATGTTGTCTATAGAACGTTCAGGTCAATTTCCTGCTGGTTTCTTGTTTCAGGATGATTTCCTGGAGTCTTCACATTGTTAGCACTTCCCAGATATCATTGCTTTGGGCAGCATAAGAAATGGAGGAGAAAAATGGTACTTATTGTAAGAGCAATCATGAATGCTCAGCTGCAATTGAAAAGTCTAGCATGAAACAAGACTATGATTACATCAAAGTACGGTAAGATTTATGTGTTGTTGAGGCTGTTGGTTAAGTACTGGATGTGGTATCATGACATATTTTACTGTCTTATAAATAATATGATTTACCACATGAGCTTTCTGTCAGCACAATTTTTATTTACTGAATACAATGTCAGAAATGTCACATGAGCCAAAAAGTCATCCACAACGAATAATTACATTTTTTTCTGAAATGATACAAACATTAGCTTTTGGTTGAACAGTGATGCTATGCTGCTTCTCATAGCAGTTTCTGTCTTCACTTTTTAAATAGATAAATAAGGTCAATTTTATTCTTTCTTCTCTCAGCTGCAGCACCTAGGATAATTGCTTTCTTCACTTATTCTACTTCCCAGATGCTCACAAGAGGTTTCTATCTACTTTCAATGTACATGGATTAGATTACTTCATATCCCTCCTATTTTGTAAGTGCTACTTACCAGCCAGAGAAGCTGGTGTGCTAGCCTCTTACAACACCGAGAAAAGGCAGCATTTCATAAAGAAAGGGACTGGGTTGATGACAGGCAACCAGGGTTCTCCCGCCACTACAGTCAGTCACACTCTGTGTGACCTTGACAAGTGTTTGACGCTTCTCAGGTCTTGTTTTTTCTAATCTGTGAAACTACAGCATTTAACTAAATCAGCACTAAAGTCCCCGACTGTCCTAAAAATCTTTGATTCAAATATAAATTTACTTGATTCTATTGCTTATCAATAGAGTTGACAAGGGAATATTAGGTTTTTGACTTTAGTTTTTATGGCCATACGTATAATACGTTTTTCTTTATGAGCAAAATCAAATCAAAGTACCACGTTCCTATTTGTTACTATGATGGTAATAAGCAATAAAAAAGATGAATAATTTTAAATATTTAGAGTTGGTTTTGGAATACACTTACCTTTTAATCTGTTGACATTACAGATAAGGAGGAAGGAAGGTAAGTAATTAAGAGCAGACTTGTTTTTATTTGGGATATAACATTCTAACAGTTCAAAGCTGATCTTCCATTTGACATAAAAAAAACAAAAACAAAAAAAACAACTCTGAAGACTGGATAAAACCCCTCTCTTTTCTTTCTTCTTTAATATCTGTTTCTGTTTGTTTAAAAATCAGTGTGGAGAAGCAGCATAGAAGCAGGAAAGCAAAACAGTGAAGAGAACACGGCAGGAAGGGCTCCTTTCACTGTGCCTGTTGCCCCACTTTTGGATGTGGGTTAGTTTGTTGTGAACTTCAGTTTCTTGTGCTTTAGAAAGTATAAATTCTGAAAACGGGAGGAAGATCCTCTGCTGCCTGAAAACACACCTGGACTTCAAATTTCCTCCACTGTTTCCAAAAGGGCTGAAGAACTGCATCATACCACAGTATTTACAACAAAATGCATATTTAGGGTTTGATGTTAACCTACTTCTAAACTGTCACTGACAGGAATCTCTTTCGGGAAACGGGCCTGTCTTGTATTGGCAATTTGGATTCTTCTTTGAATTCTTCTGATGGGTGTTGCTTTCCCTTTAGTAAACTATAAAAGCAATCTGTCTCCTGATTTGGAAAACTAAACAATAAATTTGCTTATCAACTTGTGCCAAAGGGAAGCACATGAAAACCCAAGCAAACATTTAGTTTTCAGAAGTTTGTGACTTGTACATCCTAGTCCAGGACCCAACCTACTTTATTGCACGACCTTATAGCCAAAATAAAAAATAAAATAAAATAGTGTTGTTATTCATTCTTACCAATTCCCTGTTCTTACCCTTTCTTAAATTCACTTAAATAAAGCTTTAGCTCTGAGTCCCCCATTAAAACGGTTGTTGTCAAGCTCTGTATATTTCAGTTAAATGGCTAGTTCTGTCCTCATTTTACTTACCGGTACATTGAACTGTAAGAAACTGTTGATATTTGACCATCTTAGACATTCAAAAACAGTTTTGTATGATTTAATCTTGTCTAACCAATCAAGAGCATTTGATTTAGTTGCCCCTCCTACTTCCCGGGAGCATTTCGTTTACTTGGCTTCCAAACCACCACATTGCCTGTTTTTTTCTCCTACCTCACTGATCTATCTTCTTTGCCAGCTCCTCAGTTTCTCCAAAGTGTAACCATTGATCCAAGACTCAAACCTTGTATGTATTACATTCCGTATTTGCACATGCTTCTTTTTTGATCTTATCTGGTTGCCCCGACCAGCAGGGCACGACAACGCAGGGAGAGGAGGAACCTGTGGAGGATGAGAGACAGGAGACACGAAGAAATGGAGGCAAGACAGGATTCTGATCAAGCCTCAAAATTTTATTTCTGTTACAGTGGTATATATGCAGTAGGGACAAAGGAGGGCAGGGCAGGGTATGTTGCTAAGCAACGGGCTATCTCTAGCCACCAGCCAAACCATAGGTTTTATGTGACTTCTGATAGCTGGTGCTCTTTCGGGGAAGTCGAAGTTCTTAGAAATGGAGTCAGGTCTGAAATGGAGTTTTCTTTGTTAACCTGGATGGTCCCCAACATCTCCTCCCTTTTTCTCTATTTAGAGGGCGGGCTTTAACCAATTGGGGGAATAGTGACCTAGGTCCTCCCGTGGGCTTTCCAAACACACTGGCAATGGCTCTCGGTATCTTTTGGGGAGGAGAGGCAGAGATGATGGACTTTTTATAGATACCAACCTCTATGCAACCCAGGTATACTCACAGGGAAATCCAGAGAGGGTCAAGAAAGAAAATTTTGGGGTGACCTTCCCTTGTAATGCTTTGCTTTGCACCCAGATCGGTGCCCATACCTTTCCCGTAGGGGTAGGTAAGCATTTCTCTGGTCATAATGCTGTCTCTTAAAGGAGGGAGGGATGGCGGGACTCATAGTCTTGTTCTAGGTCAGCCATGGCCAAAGGATGATAGTGAACCTGGATAGGTCTGGCCAGTGCGCTATCAATCTGCCATTTAACAAAATCTGTTAGTTTTCTAAAGGCCCAGGGGGCGAAGGATAGGATTAGGATAAAGCCTATTAGGGGGCCAAGGATAGGAAGGAGGTAGGGGAGGAATCCATTCAGCCCGCTCCAAAGGGGATTTTCAAGCAATTCCCTTGGCCTCTTCACCAGATCTTCCTGTAGCTTCTTTATCTTGTCTCCTAGGATTCTGGATTTGTTGGCTTGTAGCAGCAGCGTTCCTGTAGGGCTAAGCAGATTCCTCCCTGTTCTGCGGTAAGTAGGTCTAACCCTCTTCTATTCTGGAGGACTACCTCCGCTAATGAATCATTTATAGTTCCTGATAGAGCTTGGACATCATCAATGAGCTGATTAGCTAATTTATTGTAATGATGGATGGATATACCTAGTCCTGCTGATCCAGAGGCAACACCTGCGGAGATGCCCAATCCTACTAATAAAGGAATAAATTGTACAGCTCGTTTGGATCGCTGTCCAGCGATATAGTCTATACTAGGTAAGGGCACAGGTTCATCCCCTGGGATGATATCTATGTCTGGAAGGATGATAGCCTGAATACATATCCCTGTCCAATTAGTGGGCAGGGCGGTGTATGCCATGTTACCTGCGCATACAAACACTTGGCCGGGAGCTGAACATATTTTAGAGACATTATGGGTATAGCTGCAGTTGACAAAAGGGGGAAGTCCCACATTGATATCAAAGCTGTTATTTTGAAAATTCCCTGAAAAACAGGCGGACAAGTTGAAACCAACAGAGGGTCTGGGTCAAACATATATAGGTAGGGTATGCGAAAGTGGATAACAAAAGTCTCTCAGTAGTTACAGGAAAGAGGAACCAAACAGGGTGTGGAAGATCCCCAAGCTTATTCTCGGGAATGTCAGCCACTCCCATAAATGGAACAAACTGCACCTGGGGAGGCGAGTGGAAAATTACCGAGTACAGACAAAAGGACTAACAGGCAGGGTATCATGGCCGGGCCTCATGGTCCCGGACAGGTCCCCCTTTTTTATTTAAGCCAGAGGTATCCCTCGGGAACTGCACCTGTCTTAGGTTGGAGCAGAGCATCTATGGCTTGAGCCCGTCATTGGATAAGGTAGCTGCTTGGCGACCCTCCTGTCTTGGGCTTTTGGAGTCCTTAGATGATGCCCTCTTACCTGTCATTGGCTGTCCAGTTCAGCTCACAGGGCATGATCAGAGCGTGCGTATGCTTCTGTTTGATCATGCATCTCAAGGCGATGATAATGGACCTGAATAGGTCTAGCCTGAAAAGTCTCAATTTGACATCTGAGGAAAGCCATAACTCGGTTAAATATTATAGGCCCCAGGGAGAGCAGAAGGAGCAGACTGAGAAGGAGGCCCAAGAGAGGCAAGAAATAAGGTAGGAGGCTATGGGAACAGTTATTAGAGACATTAGTATTTTGAGAAGGGAAAACAATAGGCATGGGTGTGCCTAGGGCTAAGCATAGCCAGCAATCTGCAGCAAAGTCAGGGTTAGATGCATTAAGGGTTAAGAAGGTAGCTTTTAAAATATTGGAGGTTTGGATATCTAATTCCACCCCTCTGGGCCTGGGTAGGGCAAGAGGATGATAAGAAAAGAAGGGGTGTTTTAGTTTTATAATCTCTTCTATTTGTTTTTGCAAGCGATGGTACATTTTAGGAGGTCTTGAAGGGTTCTCAGGTGGGTTAGGGTCCGATTTAGAAAGTTCTTTCTTAGAGGTCTGTGGCTTTGGCTTGGGCTCTTCAGGGATATCTATTGAAATAGAGTGGCAGACAGAGGGGGGACGAGAGCTTTCTTTAAGGACTGTCTACCCTGTTTCGATTATTTTCTGGACGTCTGGGTCATGAGAATGGACCTTGAGAATATTATTGATTAAATTCCAATATGAAAAGGCAAAGACAGGGACCTTAGCTGGACCAAAGATTTTGAAATAGTCATTGAGTGAGTCTCTTACTCTATTCCAACATCTTTGATCTATAGTCCCTTCTTGGGGGAACCATGGACATACATCAGAAAGAAATATAAAGAATTCACGTAAATCTTTTTTACGAGCCTTAATTCTACGTGTCTGGAGAGATTCCTTAATACTTTTAAGGAAGAGCTCATGAGAGCTCAATTCCTGTCCCATAGTGATCACCCACTTACCTTACAGATCAAGCTCGCAGGGCGGCTGGTCCCACGGTGATCAGGAACGAGTCTTCACTCACGGGTCAATACCTCGCGGCGACTCAAGACGAGCCTAACTCACTCACATTTCGTGGAGGCTCAAGGGTTGCCTGGCCAGGGCTTTTCAAGTGGGTGTCCTCCAGCTGGACCCGTGCCTCGGCCCCACGTTGGGCGCCAATTATGCCCTGACCAGGGGGCACGACAACGCAGGGAGAGGAGGAACCTGTGGAGGATGAGAGACAGGAGACACGAAGAAATGGAGGCAAGACAGGATTCTGATCAAGCCTCAAAATTTTATTTCTGTTACAGCGGTATATATGCAGTAGGGACAAAGGAGGGCAGGGCAGGGTATGTTGCTAAGCAACGGGCTATCTCTAGCCACCAGCCAAATGGGTTATCTCTAGCCACCAGCCAAACCATAGGTTTTATGTGACTTCTGATAGCTGGTGCTCTTTCGGGGAAGTCGAAGTTCTTAGAAATGGAGTCAGGTCTGAAATGGAGTTTTCTTTGTTAACCTGGATGGTCCCCAACATCTGGTCTTCTGACTGTAAATATTATCTCTGTGCTGATGATCCCCCGCCCAGCTCTCTCCTCCAAGTTGGTATTTCGACATAGAGTTGAGGAATCTATTTGGACTTAATATGTATGTCAAATTAGCACATCCAAAGCTATTTTTCTGATCTGACCTTCTCACCCAAGCTGCTAAACCTACTCTTCCTTTTACCAAAGTTGTTCAGCTCAGTAAATAACAATTGTATCTTCTCAGTTTCTTAAGTCCAAGACTTAGGGGTCATCTTACACCTCCATTACCCTTCTCTTTCTCTCATACTATATTCAATTCATCAGCAAATACCATTGATTCTACCTTTAAAACTGACCCAGAATATGATTCGTTTTTATCATATTTTCTGCTTCTACTGTGGCCCTAGTTACTATTATCTGTCTACTATATCATATTTGGATTGCTCTCCCTTTCCCCTCCGTTTCTCCTTTTACCTTTTCTTTACTCAATAGCCAAGGTGATCCTGTTTGAGCAGAAATCAGGTCATCTCTGTTTAGAGCCTTTGGAAAGATTTTATCCTATTCATTTAAAAGCCATTCTATTTAGCCATTTTAATCTCAGCTCCTAATCCACAAAGCAATAGTCACACAACTTAAATATTGATTACGTACGTAGTGTCACATCCTCTAACTAAGCAACTGATTTTCAAACTTGGCTATGTATCAGATTTATATGGAGGGCATTTAAACTACACGGATGTTAATTCAACATGCAATGTTCAAGCCAACTTCAGGGCCTTGACATCTATGGTTCTGTACCTCAGAAAGACACATGACTTCTTTAACCTGTTTCAGGTTTAATCAATATTATCATCTCAGTGAGAACTTCTTTTACTAGCCTTTTAAAAATTGATCTTTGGGGTGCCAGGATAGCTCAGCCAGTTGAGTGCTAGTTTGCAGCCCCAGGATCTGAGGAATGAATCCCAGCCCCAGATCTTACAGACCCATATTCTGAACTGGGATGTGCCCCCAGTTCAGTTTTCACCGGGGTGAGCCTCTCATGAGGGAGGACCCTGGATGGTTCCTGCCCTGTGCAGCCCTGTGCCCACCTGCCGAATGAAACTATGTAGAAAACTAGTGACGAGCAACTATGGAGACTGCTCTGGGCCCTCCCCCTTAACTCTGTCTCTCTGTCTCTGTCAAAACAATAAAAATAAATCTTCAAAAAACATTTCTAAAATTGACACTTCTACACATACTGTATTCCCCATTGCCATTTTATACTTTATATTTCTCCATAGTACTCAACACAACAAACCTACCAAATATTCTGCTTTTATTTTTTGTCTGTATTTCCCTAAAGTAGGTGATGTCAGAGCCTTGTCCACACTCCCTGAGCATTCCTCATTCTGTCCACCTGTCCACATGTACAGCATCCTACTGCCAGCACCTACAGCTCCATGCCTGAAGACTTCCTCTGAACCCCACATGGCCAGCAGTACTGGAAAATAAATATACCAGCACTATGGTATATTTATGGGTGGGCTAACACTGACTCATAATGCATACTATCTTCCAGAGTTCCCCTACAGAACTGAGCCGAGGACACCCTCAGGGATAACTGGTGGCCACACTATGCTTCCTTCCATTTCTTCCCTGGCTCCCCATTCTACAGGTGCCACCTAAGATTACCTCCCCAATGACCAACCTTACTCAAATTTTTGTCGCTGGGTCTCCTGGGGAAAGCTAGCCCATGACATACCAAAGAGCCCCTGGCCCTTTAAAGAAAACGGTTTTTTGTCTTATTTGATTGATTTATCTCCAATGATTGGTAAAGAGCTTGGTTCATAGTAGAGCTTTGTTGGAACAATGAACCCCTATTATAAAACACCCCTTAAGTATACTTTGAACACAATAAGGACATTATTTTGTATTTACCTAACTTACAAATGATCTGCTCATGTGAAAAACCAAAACAAAACAAAATATTTCCTACCTGTCTCAACTACCAGTGCTGCTAGTGTGTCAAACTGGAGATTTTGTAAAGACAGCAAGTTCAGGAAAAAGGTAAATTTATTTAAATAAAAAGGAAAGAAATTACTTACTAGAGTGATTTCTAAACTTGGTTGCATGTTAGAATCACCTAATTATAGCTTATAAATTTTCTGATTTATAAACTTCAGTCTCTCTGAATCTGGATTCAGGTGATCCGAAGTAGGGCCCATTATCACTTATTTAAAATTTTTCTTAATGATCCTAATGTATGACCAAGTTTGGGAGCCATTTGCATATCTGAAGATGCAACACCAAATAATTAAGTATTTACACAAATACAATACATCATAAGAAAAATATAAACTTCTTAAATATTTCCAATTGTATTTAAACAAGAATTAAAAACATCACTTTAAAAAATACTAATACTTAAAACATCTATGGAAGTAATTTTTTCATTATTTGAAATAGTTATTATATTTCTAAATTGTAATTGCTTTTACTTTGGCATATGAAGGAGAAAGAGATACTATGTATGAAGGGAAGCTATTAACATGCATATAATTTCACATGCATATCGATCATCTATATAAATGCAAAAAAGAATATCACTAGAAAATTTTTGAAGAGCCCAAGGGCAGCATTTTTCTTCAGACTTATGGATTATAGAGATTAGAGTTTCCAGTATCTCCCTACCAAATACAAATGAAAGCAAAAAAAACAAGTATACATTTTATACATTATTACTTATGAATTATATGATTGTTACATGTTTTAACACTAATAATTGCCATCTAAAGGCTTAATGTACTTGCATCTTCCCAGTCAGGATAAGAAAAAAAAAAAAAAAAGGTAGGGAAGATACTGCTACTTTTTGTTGATATTTCCGGTATAATTATCCACATTGTAAAACAAAACCATCTGTCATTGGTAGAAAATGAATGTGCTTTTGAAAGCCCTTTCGAGTCAAAAATCTAACTAAGAGCAATGCTCAGACAGCCCTGTAGTGACAGTTGGGGAAGGCTATGCTTTGAATCCTAATTATAAAAAATTCATCAATAAACTGATCTGGGGAGTTACTCTAATGAGGTACACACATCACTTTCTAGTGTCAAAGGGCAGTTGTTTCTGAAGAGAAGAAGAAATATTTCAGGTCTTCTGAAGAATATATTTCTTACTCAATAGAGTCTGAGTGAGACTGTATAAAAAAAAATACAAGATTACATTAGTGAATGAATAATGTCATCAAACTAATATAAAATATAACCAAACTTCTTTTCGAAATAGATTCTTGAAGGGTACTTGTGTCTTTTCACTCATATTGTAGTGTTCTTTCTATTCTGAATTAATGAGACTGCCTTTCAATTATCTACTAATCTTTATTAGTATAGTCTCTTTGCTAGTAATTAAACAAAAACATTATAAGAAAAATGATTAAACTATTTCCATATCTCGATGGTTGCTTTAGTGGAAAAGGCATTAATATTGGAAGATTTTTAAGAAGCAGTTTCTTGAGTACAACAAATTGTTTTTCCTAATATAGCAGCTATTTTTATAGACACATTATAGCATTTAATAGAAATGCATGGCATATAAAGCTCATAAAATATCTATGTCTTTCAGACTGCATCAGAAAATAAAATGTATTTTTAAAACACTTAAATCTTTGAAAAAATAGAGTCTGCAATTCAATTGTGAAGAATTAGATGGGATATAAAATAAAACTTTAATAAAGAAATTTGGCAAAGTGCATCAATTCATAAATGCATAACAACTCTCTGAGCTTATGAATGATGGAAAATGGAGATTTATTAATGGCTATTATACAAATACCTTAGTAATGCCATGAATGCATGGTTTTAATTTTTATACTGTTAAGAGTTTATGAGTTTAGTACTAAAAAATAATATGGATGGACCGAGCTGCCACCCCAGAGGAACTGCCTTGCATGTCTTACTCCTAAAACTTTTGGATGTTAAAACTGGGCAAAATAACCTTTGGACTAGAACTAAAGCAGCACTGTCTCCCAAACAACTGTTTGCAAAGATAAGAAAAAAGCAGATATTATGATTACCTTACTGAAAATTAAAAATGTTCCTCAGAACTAGTATCATTTTGTTAGCTTATCTGTACCCATAGAAATTCCTTCCATCTCCTGGGAGTGTCAAAACAATGTACACACATTTTAAGAGATATTAACTATTTATTACATTCCAAAGTTGAATTGAGTTACAGTAGCAACATGTTGTATGATGGTCACTCAAAAGATGGTGTTAAATGAATGCTACTATTACCATGAAACAGGCAGGACAGTCGATGAAAATTGGTGGAAGCACAGTTGTTGTTGTTGAAGCACAAGACTATTTTGAAGTGGTATTTGAAATTTGAGAATGTTGTGAAAGTACAATGACAATGGAGGTGTGAGTATGCAACAGAACCTCCAACATGCCTAATAATTGCATGCATTCGTGATGAGTTTGAGATGCATGGTAAATGGAAACAGCATGTGCAAGGATACAAGTGGACACTTTGGTCAACATTGCTCAAGTAATTGTTCACCATAATCAGAAGTGTCTGAAAGCTGACAGGAACCACTTTGAGTACCTCTTGTATTAATAATTGCAGAAGTCAAACATGATTTATATTCATCTATTGTTATTGGTACATATTATTGAAAGTTTAATACATTTTTTTCCTTTCTTAAAATATGTATACTTTTTTTAGCACTCTCTACATTTATACAGTCGGTGCTTTTCCCTTTCCATAAATACCCTTCGCCTTTGCTTTCTAATGAGAACAATGTTAGTGTTTCTCCAACAGTTGTTCTTTTGGGTCTCAAATAAATGCTTGTTGCCTCTCATTTAGCCTTTTATTTATAGATTAACACTACTCTCCATGATGGCAGTAGTTTGCATTATGATTGTAGAACTTCCTCTTATAAATCTAAGATTTTAAGTTGATATTTCAGTGTGTTTTAACTTTTTAGTTGTTGTTCAGGCATGTGGTGACTGACTCCCAAGCTTCATATATACCTTATCAAAAACAGGAAGGTGTTTTTAATTTAAAATAATAATGAGAATTTGTTTACATAAAGATTGAAGAGAAAAATAATAAAAGATATACTGAGATAACTAAATGATATTTCAGATAGCAGCTACTAACCCTAAATCTGAAAATACAAAGAGCAGAGTTCTGGGGAGGGGAGGTATCAGAACCCAGAAATTTAGAGGACAGGCTCTATGCGTCTGAATTCAGATTTCTATGGCAGGACCACTGCCCAGCAGTGCCTAGCACCCCTGAAAAAACTTAGTGAATCTGCCTCTGAAATTGCCGTAAGAACAGAGGTTGGCCCCAAGTTCCAGAGAAACAGCCATTGCTGGGATAATACTAACAAGGGATAGGAAAAAAAAGAAAAAAAGAAAAAGAGTTCTTTCTCCTTTCCTATTTACTAGTCTCTCTCTGGCGTCTCCATTTACATAACCAACATGAAGCACCCGGTAGAGGATAAATTGCATTTGCAAATCCAAGGCCAAGAATTGCAGAGCAAAGGGTACTAGCATGATTCTGAGGCTAAAAGAAAATTGGAGTGTGAAATCCACCTGTCTTTTTTTCCCCGCTAGAAATCTACTCAGTACACCAATACAAGTTATAAAGTTATTGAAAATTCCAGTTTCCTCTATACTTTTTGAGATTCACATTTATCATACACTCAATTTTTAGTGAGTATTTGATTATTTTTTCTGGGATTTTTATACTATTCCATTGGTCCGCATTTTTTTTTTCTTTCATATATTGGTAACACATTGGTTTAATTATTGAAAGTATACATAAGGACCTTTCCTTAATCCAGGTGCTCTCTAGGTGTTTGTCTTTATTAGTATACTCATATTTTATATATTCTCTTGGTGAATAAAGATACGTCCATGGTTTCTACTACTAGTTGTAAAGTAAGAATTGGCAAAATACTGGGCCTAAACATGCATTCTCCAAAATTTTATATATTAAACTTCCTACTAAACATTTCACCATGGATGTCTTGCAAAGTCCTTTAGTGTTTAGAAGGTCAAAATTAAATCTAAATAAATCATCAGTCTCTTTATTCCAACAACTTTGTATAGTACATGAGTTGTTACTCTATTCTTTATGTCAGTAAAAGACAAATATGTCACTAGTGGATCAAACTAGAACATAGAAATCATCCTAATGTGCTCCTCCTCCATTATCCACAGATCCGAACGAGTCATGTTCCACGTCCTGCAGATCCAGCTCTGAAATATCTAGTCCCCTCCACTACTCTTCATGACCTGCCAAGATTACTGCACTAACTTTCTACAGGGCCTCCAAACCTCCAGCATTGCCTATTGAAACCATTACTTTATGAAGTCTCTAGAGTGGTCATTCTAACCTGGGAACCTGGCCATGTTTGCTTTTTCTCAAATTGGTTAGTAAAGTACCACTACCTTCAGTTTAAGATCATAGCTCCTTGGTGCAATTTAGAGTTTCATTTTTTGTCCTGTGCATGTATTTCCAATCAACTTAGTCATTAATTATTCTACATATCTATAATTCTTCTGAGAAGGTCTTCTTCTTCCATGTGGTTTTTCATTGCCTGTAGCATCATTTTTGTAACCCAACTACTACACCGGTTTATGCAAACTTGTCTTCAAGAGCAGCCAGTGTTAACACCATCAGTGCATTTTCTGTAATTTTTATAGTAATAAAATATACATAATATTTGCTGTTTTTATCAATTTTAACTGTATAGTTTAGTGGCATTAAGTCCATTTATATTGTTGTACAACAATTTAAGTATCTATTTCTAGTACCTTTTTCATCTTCCTGAACTAAAACTCTGTACCCATTGAACATTAACTCCTTATTTCCTTGCCCTCTGCTTTGATCCCTGGAAAACAGCATTCTACTTTCTGTGGAAACATCAAATAAACAACTACAGACTGGCTAATGTAACTTTATAGAAGCTTTAGGAATCGGTCAGGAACCTGCAGCAGCCATTTAAGTACCCAATCAAGAAAGGGTAACATTCAGAGTATTGAGAAGTTCTGTGGCATAATCGCTTGTCCTTGACCTAACAAGAATTAGCAATAAAATTGCTAGCACTGCCAGGAGGCATTATAGGTGGCAAATATCAGAAAAATGGTTACATCTGGGATTGGTTATCTGGTCCTCTTAGGGTGAGGGCAGTGAAAATTCAATAGCTCTAAATGAGTCTGGCCTTAGTTTGCAATGGCAAAAGAGGTCATAAAATGATCAGCTGTGGACACCGACATGAATTGCTGAATGAAATCGAAGCTTTGGAGAAGAGTCTTCAAAGGGCAGGAGGGAAATAAGGTCTGTGGTAGACTGTAGTGGTGGTGGGTAGATCTACTTCTAGTGGCATTTAGAAAGCTTCGAAGAAATAAGAACCTCATAGCTAAAGTGTGTAGCACACAAAAATGAAAGCTTATGGACTTCCAGCCATTTTCAAACACATCACAGGTACTATAATAACATGGTTAAGATGGATGAACAACAAACGTAAAGTTTGACCTTATATGTTGAGAACTTAAATTTCATTTAAATTTATAGGACATTTATAAAAACAGAGAAATCTGAAGACTAAATATTTTCAAAGCCTTTGATGCCCCATCACCTGAAACTTCCATGCTCACTGAAACATTTCTCCTTTAGCCTGATAAGACTGTTTTGGCCATTTTGAAGATGATGTGGTCCTCTATCTGAGATATTTCTCGTAAGACCATTAACCCTCCATATCTTTCATCATTGACCAAAAACATGTTCCTAGAGTGGAAATTTAGTATGTGCCAGAGACCAATTACAAAACAAAACCTTGAAAAAAAAGGTTCATGTGAAATCACAAAAATTAAGACTTTATTTATTTGTATGTATGAGGGCATGTCTAGAAAGTATCCAGCCATGTATTATGAAAAATGGAGGCATTTATGGTTGTGTTTTTCCCCCTCTGGACAGCCCTCATATTTAAATCTGGACATTCTGTATGAGAAATGACCACTGTTATTTTAGGACAACTAGAAAAATATGTGTAAATTTAGCTTATGCTGAAATTATTGATATGTATGCACCTAAAAAAATTCAGGTGATTGTTTCAGAGCTTAAAAGGCTGGGTGATTTTCAATTATTTATTCCTTGGTTGGTTGCCTGAAGCCTGCTCAAAGGTAGTTCGTTCTAAATAAATCTGAATGCCAGAAGTCCCTTCATAAAACTTCTAGTAAGGAACTCATTCAACATATGTTTATTAAATGCCTACCTGTGGTCAGCACTTTTGTAGTAACTGCAGTAACTAAAATAATTAGCTCTGCCCTTAGTTAGCTTAGAGTTCTGTGTGTAGAGAAAAAAATGAATAGACTCAAGATGAAAAAACACTGAGTTATGATAAATTCAACAGGAAAAAGTAAAACTGGGAAGGGAGTTCTGGTGGAATGAATTAACTTTATCCCATTCCACTTTAGAAAGAGTAATGTAGAAATTCCCAATGCTCCTCCTTCATATTTAAATAATAAAAAGAAATGAAAATTTATATTATTATTTATTAAAATAGTATAGGAAATGACATATTTTTTCAAAGGATGAGAGAAATTATTGTCTGCTGAAGTATCTGAAAGATTTAGGAATATGGATTCATTCAAATACTTAATCAGAGCAGGAGCCAGGTGAGGCATAAAGCATATAAGTAGGCAGTGATTAAGCTTAACCAAGTGGTATTTATAATTATGACTGCTATTCCATATACGACATCTTTTCTGAGAAAGTGAATGTAATCTTTGACACATGGGCTATGCCACTCCTTTGGGTGGGGGGCATTTTTTTCCCTCACAATAACCAATGACATCTAAGAATGTTCATTTGACGAAATACACGGTCCTTCTTTGATTCCGCCACAGTTTTATCTACAGAGCTCTTGACCACTTCACCCTTCAGGAGACATCATTGTCTGAATGACATTGATTTAACACGCATTCTGAAAAGCAGAAAGAATTCTAAATGCTTTCGTAAAGCTGATATATCTGGAGGGTAAGAATGAGCTAGTATATATACAAGTGTGATATGAGTATGTTGTCTGGGAGTGCAACAGACTAGGCCAACAGAGTACAGGCTGCTGGTCATCCACTCAGATCCCATTAGCAGTCAGGGGTCCTCTTCCCCAGCTACTGCGAGGGTTGGCTGCTAACAGCTCTTCGGGGTATCCTACTCCTAAGAATATCCCCTGAGGTTGTGTTCAACTCTGTGGGTGACGCACAGACAATAATTGACTAATATGTAAGCACAAATCGTGAGCCCTGTTGCTTCAAAATTGTATAATTTTGTGGTGCCATTTATGCTCCAGTCTGAGACTGAACCTCAACTGAAGATACACCTTTGTTGATCCTGCTTTCCCCACTCAATAAATCACTTGCACGAGAATCCCTACCTCAAGCATTACATTCAGGGAATCAGACCTAAGATAGACAGTAATGTGGAGAGGCTGCCTACAAAGTATATAGCAATTGCCAATCTTCAACTGAAATTTATGTTGACCATACTCTATTTGCTAATCCATGACTGCTGGTAAGTATATTTAGAAAACTTTCTTCAAAATGGCATGATCAAAAACACTTCTATATATATTAACTTATTTGATCCTCACAACATCTCTGAGAAGATGGGAAGGTAAATATTATTACTTACATTTTGTGGCTGGCCAAAATTAAGGTCTTTAAAGTCTAGGTATCTTGTCTAAGACCACATATGAGGTCAATGTCAGAAGCATAGCAAAATACAGGTTTTCAATTTCCTAAGCCCACTATTCTTCACTCTATATCTTGTTGTCTTTCAGATTAGCATTTACTGTATAAAATTTAACCAACCCAAACATGTTACTGTATATACAAAAACATACACATGTATATGCACACACATACACACATGTGCGTGCATACACATTGCTGTTAGAGTAGGTCTGCTTATTCATACATATAACCAGTAGGTGGATGTATCAACTACATAGCTCATAATGCAGCAACTACGTATGCATTTATAATACATTATCACACCACCAGCACAATTCATTTACTGAATGAATAACTAAAAAAAAAATTTATGTCACTAAAATTACCAGCCATCCAGAAAATGAACGTCTATCTTGGAAATTTTATCTTGCCAAAGCTTTTTTTGTTAGGAGTGAAAGTATATGCATTCCAATTTTCATGGTGCTACTTTAGTAAAAATGGTGATAAATTCAAGTTTTCATAGATGGTTAAGTAATTACCTACGTTAGAAATGAGGGACCTGATAAATCCTCCATTGATTTATCCCATATTTCTGGGACTTATAAACTAAACTCCTCAAT
>PVKE010018321.1:0-29678 GCA_004027555.1 Craseonycteris thonglongyai | reverse complement strand
AGAGAGAGAGAGAGAGAGAGAGAGAGAGAGAGAGAGAGAGAGAGAGAGAGAGAGAGACAGACAGAAATTGAGAGAGAGCCAAAGGAAGAAGAAAGGAAAGAGAAAGAACCCAAAAAGCTAGAACTGGAGGAGGCTGTATCTTTGTGAAGGCAGCAATGTGGAGTTGAGAGTGAGGGTTTACAGTGTAAGAGTTTGTGAGTGGCAGCAGGTGTGCAAGGGAGCTGGGGAGTTCTCGGAAGACTTTCTGAGAGCTGTGAATTAGACTTCCCTCCGTAAGCGGTTCTCGAGAGACACAGTAATGCTTGCGATTATGTTTTCATTTATATTGCTGGGTTCACAGGGTTTCTCTGAATAGAATAGCACGTCAGAAACAGGCCGCATTGCACAGTCATTGTAGATGAGTTGCACAGTCATTTTACAGGCGTTTACGGAACACCCAATTTTGTCCTAAGGATACAAAGGTAAACAAGGTAAGAGCTTTACCGTTAAGGCAAACAAGGTAAGAATCTCATAGACAGATGTCGTCCTTCCTACCTGGAATGGGAGCTGGGACTGTGCCCTCCTTGCCCACGGCCTTGGCAAATGTCTGTGATGTATGAAGTCGTGCCCTTAGCTGGAGGCGCTTGTAAAGGCCTCTTGGCTGCTCTCAGTCCTGTTCCCTCTTGAATTCCAGTGTTGGCGCCCCCTCCTTGCGGTGTGGGGGGACTCTGGTCATTCAGTGTTGCCTTTTGTCAAGGCCGGGAGAGGGACCTCTCCCTCCAGAGGCTCTGCCCTGTCCTGGGAAGAATGTTGACTCTCTGCCTCTCTCCACAGCCTCATCGGTGACAAACTGACACTTGGGAAGATCAAAGGTTCATGAGGAGGGCAATTCGTTGTGGTGATTTATCAGCTGTTTGGGTTTGTCTCTGTCGGGAAAAGAAAAGACAGTTCTGCTTGAGGTGCCACCAAAATGCCGCCTGTGTGGCGGTCAAGCCACGGAGGCTGGGGGGTGGGACGTGCCCCCACCTGGGCCATTCATCATGGGGTCAGCGGTCCTGACACCGTTGGACTTGCTTGCTGGGCACAGGGGAAGGAGGCGTTCCGCTGGGTGATAACGCTGTGGGGACGGACCTTTCTCTGTCAGCCCCGTGGTGGGCCTGCCAGCCTCCCACAGAGCCGCTCAAGCGCTGGAATGTGCTGTCGCGACAGGAGACTTGGGGAGGGCAGAGATTTCATTGTTCCCGATGAGTCCAGGGCTGTGGGTCTGTCCAAGTCCCAGCAGCTGGAGGGGCAAGCGAGCCTTTCCCTGTCTTGCTTTCTCTCAAGCACAGGGCCCAACCTCGTGTGCCCCCCAAGAACAGGCAGGCAGGGTGTTACCCTGGAGGCCCTGGTTTCTGGACACCCCTACGGGGTGGAGGTAGACGACTGCAACCCTCGTCTTTCTCACTCCTCTCCCAGCCAAGCAGGCCACCCTGTGAACTTCCTGAGTGATCCTGCATGAGCCACTCAGCTTCTCCAGCACCTGCTGTCCCTCTCAGTCAGTCACCTACCTCTGTCCAGTCTGAACAGATCACGCTGTGTCCAGAGTGTGCTTTGTACCACCCTCCGCCCCCACCGCACATCAGAATTCCTGGGGGACGTTTCTGTAAAACATGTGCTCCCAGATCCCACGCCGGGCCTTCTGATTTAATGGCAGTGGGTGGGCCCAGGTACCTGACTTGTCAACACACTCCCGAGATGACATTTCAGCATGTTTGGCTTCCCCACATCCATGTCATGGTGGTAAACGGAGACATTTTAGGTACTGCTGGATTATGTCATGTGTTCTGTTGATTTCTAATTATTTTACTCACATAATGCCAGTCTGTTTGGACTAGTATGCAAGCTCCATGAGAGCCAGCATTGTGTGTATGTGTGTGTGTGTGTGTGTGTGTGTATTTTACTTTTTCAAAATCACCCTACAGGGGAGATCAATCTAAAAGGGCACGAGAAATTTTCTAGGGTGACAGATATAGCAGAAGTATAGGTTAAATTGCTGTAGACATTTGTCAAAGCTCATCGAGTTGTAAAATGAAGACACTGGGATTGCATTTCGCAGTATCTGAGTTACATGTCAAGGAAATCAATGAAATCCACTAGTGTTGAAAAGCACAAAACACTGACCGAAAATTCCCCAAGAGAGAACACACAGGCGGCAGCGTGAATCAGAAATGCTTCTTTTAAGGGGCTCGGTCAACGGCCTTAGAAAACGTTCTGTCACTAACAATTTGTTTCTGAACTTAACCCTGCCCACCGCCCCCCCCGTCAGTGGGAAGGCGAGCCAATCACAGGTTCAGGGAGAGGAGAGACTTTAGAATGGCTCAGGGGAGCCACGTGGCAAAGGAGGTGTGTCTGTCTGTCCACCCCATCGGAGGCGTCTCTCGGGTCTGCACACATCAGCCCTAGCTGCACGCCTCCTGCCACGCTCACCAGAACGAAGCTGTGACGACTGCCCATCTTCGTTGCAGACGTTTCCCTTGGGCTGCTTTCACAAGCGAAAATGTGCATGCATTTCACTCATTCGTTCATTCATTCATGCCGCATTCGTTAAGTGTCTCTGCAGCAGACACCGCGCTGGGGGCTGCGGTAACGGAAATGGATGAGAAGCCGCTTCTGTCCTCAAACCTGCATAGTCAAGGGGGCCAGCTAAGTAAATGCGCAATGTTAGGACAGCACGTGAGCCATTTGTCACAGGTCCAGTGAGCCTGGGACCCCAGAGGAGGGACACATCACTGCAGGGTGACAGGGGGCACAGCTCCTGAGGCAACAAGGGAGAGGCTGGTGGTGGTGGGGGAGGGGCTCTGGGTAGAGGGGGTGGGGTCACTTTAGCTGGGGAAGAAGGCTCTTCAGACCAGGAGTTATCAACGGAGTTTGCACTTTATATGGAAGCTGTAAGTCCTGTCATTGTTTTTAATGTTTTAACGTATAGGAGTGACAAGCTTTGCATTTTATTTCCCTCCCCTTTTGACCTAAGGAAATGCACAGTGATTTCCACCATCCTGGTCCACACCCCGCAGTGGGAAAGGGCCAGGGTTTGGGGTTGGACAGCCTTGGGTGCCACCTCCTTCACCACCGCCCTTCCAATAACAAGGAAACCCAGAGGCACGACATGTGACCCTCAGGTTCTTCACATAGCACCAGAATGTCTGAGTCCTTCTCTTCCACAGCGATGCCTGGGGCTCTTAAACCTCTCACGCTGCTAGTGACTTCCGTAAGGTCTTGTTAATAACCCGTTCCATCAGGTGGCACGTAGCATTTGTCTGGTAACCACATGGAAGAGAACTGGGAGTAAGAACTTTTCTAAATGGGGATGCCAAGATAGCTCAGTGTTTGAGCGCTTGTCTTGAAATTGCGAGGTCTGGGGTTCCATTCCTGCCCATGAAAACCCATATGCTAAACTGTGGTGCAACTGGTAACTGCTGGGAAGGCTCAGCAGTGAAGGTTCTTGCCTCCCATGAGGAAGTGCCCGGTTCAGTTCCAGCCCCTCACATCCCCACATCCACCTGTGGAATGAAACCACGTCACAACCCATGATGTGCAACTATGGAGACTGCTCTGGGCCCTCCCCCTTCTCTCTCTGTCTCCCACCTTCTCACAAACAATAAAATGAATCTTTGAGAAACGAAGTAACAACTGAGAGTGAGGGAAAGAACAACTCCATAGCAAGCAGGCAGGAAGGAGAACTCAAAAGGCTCTGTCACCTGGGGCCACCAAGGAGAGAGACAATAGTTCTTCGCCCTCCTGTTGGCCATCAGGGCATTTCTGTCCAGTGGAGCAAAAATTTTCCATTGTTCTAATGACACAACCATTTGAATCGCCACTGTGGAAAGGCTACGTGTGTTTGCTGCTTCCTAAGACTGGAGCATGTGTGCGATATACTTCAGGGGGAAAACAATCCACCAAAATGATGATCATATAAAAATGTTGGGGCTTCGGGGACAATATTTCAGTTGTTAGCATTGGTCTGGCGGCGTTTCTGGGTTAGCTCTCCAGCAGCCCGTTTTTAAATCAAGGGACTGTCACCAATGAATCCCACATACATTACCATCTGGTGAGAGTGTATTGTGCCCATGATCAATACCAGTTTGTGCAGGTGACGTATTGGTGGAATCTTTGGTGGAGGTGACCCTTCAGGCTGGGTGGGGCTGGGATCCTTGATTGGTAACCTCCAAGCTTGAAATCCTAGGTAGGAAAACGGCTTTAAACAGAACGCTCTAAGAGCTAGCCCTTTGAAAATGCTTTATGCTGGCAAACAGCTCTCATGTTCTCTTCTCTTTCAATAACTGATTGTTTTCTATAATTTACAAAATGCTTTCAGATAGACATTTTTCTCTACATACTTCCCAGCACTTCTAGAAACCTCTGCTTTCTTCTCACGTGGGCTCCTTATGTAAGAACACGTTTGGAGGAATGGCAACTCCGTTTCTGTCCACTGAGTTAACAAAACGGAAGCCTCTTCGTTGCTTCATTTGTGGTCTGAAGTGTTTGCTAAAAAAGATTAGCAAAAATCATAGGAAGATAAAGGCGTCCTTCTCCTTTTCTCGTGTTTACTGGCATCATCCAAATTCTTTTTTTGTAAAATTTATTTTTATTGTTTTTCTGACAGAGAGAAGGGGGAGGGCCCAGAGCAGTCTCCATAGTTGACAGCATTGGTTTTCCATATAGATCCATTCCATAGGTGGGTGCGGGCTGCTCAGGGCAGGAACTGGGCCGGGAGCCTCCACATAGACCTGGGCAAGAACTGAACTGGGGCACTCCCCAGTTCAGCATATGGGTCCACTGGGCAGGAGCTGGGACTCGATCCTCAGGCTCCAGGGCTGCAAAGCGAGCGCTTAACCCGCTGAGCCATCCCAGCTCCCCCCATCTAAATTCTTTAGTGTGGCTTCTGCCATAAGTTTTACTCGGTGAGGTTCAAATGCTTGGGCTGGCTCAAGTCAGGGGTTTGGAGTGCTCTGGCTCAGTGACACTCCCCGTGTTTCTAGCCTCCTTTAAATGGAATCGCAGCAGCCACACAGGAGAGAGCACAAGACATGCACTCAGGCCATTGCACATCTTCACCCGGGTCTTCCTCAGCCACAGCATGAGGCTACGCACCTTCATAAGTTGTGGCAGCTCTCACAGGCGGTGTGTGGGTGGGGGGAGACCACCTGAAAAGGCACCTTCTAAAGTACGTATGAGCCTTTACCTCACCCCAAGACGGAGTTCATTATCTGGGACAGTCGCGAATTGCAACTCGCAGGACTAGGTCATGCCCTTCCTACCCCTTGAGGTGTGGTCAGTCTTCATCACCAAACCAGAAAACTGGCCCAGGTCATCTCTCTGCATTGGTTTTGGACATGAAGTTGAGTGCTTCTTCTGATCACTGCACAAAAGCGGCTCCCTTGAGAACTAAGTGGCATGGTTAGGGTTCTGGGATGTATGGGGTTAGCTCTTCACCCTGAGTATTGTCCAAAGCAAAGGTGGGAGAGTCTCAAGAAAGCCCATTGGGGAAAGCTGGGATGGCTCGGTGGGTGAAGCATTCGCTTTGAAGTCCCGGGGATCAAGGATCGAGTCCTGGCCCCAGCCCATACCAACCCCATGTGCTGAACTGGGGTGACCTTCCTCCATGTGGGAGGCCCCCAGTTCGATTCTCACCCCCCCCCCCCCGGTTTGGTCCCTGGCTCAAGGGGGCGTGCCTCCCACACAGGGGGCCCCTAGCCCAGTTCCTGCCCTGCGCGGCCCCTGCCCACCTGTGTGGAACGAAACCATGTTGAAAACTGATGATGTACAACTATGGAGACTGCTCTGGGCCCTCCCCCTTCTCTCTGTCTCTCTCTGTCTCTGTCTCTCTCTGTCAAAATCAATAAAATAAATCTGTAAAAAAAAAAGAAAAAGAAAAGAAAGCCCATTGGCAGTCACTCCTCACTTGAAATGCTTTCTGTGTGCCCATATATGGATTTCGGGGTGCTTACAAATGGGCAGTGAGACAGCTGGTTCCTGCAGATGGACATTCCTGAGGGCATGGCTGCGATTAGTCCCAAAGCACGTGAAGGTATGGTCAGTCACACGTCCTGTCGCCGTGCGAATGTTTAGCGTCTAACACTCTTCTAGTGGGACAGAGCGAGACTCTACCAGCACCTGTGGTTGAGGAGCGCCTTCCCGGCGTTGACACCCACGGGGGGCTGAGGGTTTGGGTGGATGCTCCATCTGCCTCTCACCTGCTTCGCCACGCTCCGCATGGGCTGGTCTTCCCACCCTCTCCCGTTGTCTGCTGCAGCTGGGGATGGATTTGGCTTCTCACTGATGGGAACTAATCATTAACCCTGTGGGGTAGGTTATCGTTTTATGTTAATAGCATTGCACGGGGGCTTTGAGATGCCGCTGCTTGATAAAGCTTCTGAGGCTGTTCTCCTGGGAGCTCCCAGGACGCCGAGAGCAGCACCCGGACCCCGCACTGGGACCTGCCCGACTGCCCGAGGAGGAAACGCTGTGCAGTAAGAACAGGGAGAGCTCCCGGCCTCCAGGCGTCTTCTGGATCTAACTCAGGAGCCTCAAGCAGCCAGAATCCTTTAGGCGACACGGCTCAGGTTTCACATGGAGCTGTCATTTTTGGCAAAAATAAGCAGCCTGTTGACGTATATTTTGGATCACTCCTCTGGGATGCCTGAGGACACCCTGCAACCTGCGTGCCACGCACAGTTAGAGGGAGACCCATTCTAGAAAGACACCCCAGGTCAGTCGGCTGAGACTGCACAATGAAAGCGCCTTTGGGCAGACATCACATGGAGTCTGAAGGACAGGGAGAGAGGTTAAGGGATCAAAAGGAGAGAGAGAGGTGGTCAAGGACTGAAGTAGGGGTGACAGTTGCCCCCACGTTTGCCCTGAGTAGCACAGAGACAGTGCCCAGGCTCATGGAACTCTGCTAGGGGGTTAAGGGACAGGCATTCTCTCCCCTGACTGTTGCTTCACAAACAGTCCAAGTGAAGCAAACACGGCTGAACTCCTTCCTAGGAAGCTCACTGCCCAGCAGGTACTTGCCACTTGGGACGTACGAGGACGGCAGGGATCCTTGTCTGGTTAGCTTCCCCTTGTTCAACATTTCTAAGTGTTCCATACTAATTAACATGAAAGCCGTCAGACTGGTGCTAAGCCCTAGTATGAACCTGGCCCCCTTTAGACCCTCCATTTGTCTACCCTCCTGGCCTGCTCTCCACACGCCCTCTCTAGTTGCAAAGGGGCTGTCACCTCTTCCAGCAATCCCGAGCGCCAAACAAAGCCTGCTCCCTGGGAAAGAAAACTAAACCACAGCCATTCACACGAATAAAACCAATATGTTATTCCTCCAATGATATTTGGAATGGTTATCCTTATTAGCGGGGAAAAAAAGCTCTATGCCAAAGGAAAACTTATCTGTCAGCTTTCAGAGAAGGGGAACCAGCATTTTTTGAGTACCTACCATGTCCCAGGGATCATGATCCAACTTAATCTTCAAAACAATTCTCCGAGGAGGCCGTTTTATATTCATTTATGCAAGGAGAAAAATGACGGTGACCTCCCTAACGCTGCAGAATGGCTTCGGCCTGAAGTGGTTTCTGCGCTTAAGCAGGAGGCCCCTGGGTCATCAGAACTCAGGATTACAGGGAGGATCACAGAGCGCCTGCCGGGAGACAGGCAGCGGAGCAGGTGAAAAGTGAGAGGAGAAGCTAGGCCTTTCTCCTTAGCTTCCGCCAGAGCACTGCCTCTTGCCTACATTTTAAATATGGGATTTCTGGAAAATGTCTGTATTAAGAGCTCAACTAAAAAGTAACTTTTTAACTCCGATGGAAAAGGAACTCGTCTGGAGGGATTTCGGCAATGGCATAACATGGTGGCCCTAGTCACTGGGGAAGGGATCAGCCTGAGGCTACAAATGGGTGTGACCCAGAAACAATTTCCCAGGGGAGAGGCGTAGAGGACCTGGACGAAGGTAGTAACAGGGCATGCAGACCAGAGAACAGACGTGAGAGACGTCAAGGAGGTCAGCCCCCTAGACCCTCGTGACCCCAAACTGGTCTTCGGACCTGCAGTCTGGCATCACTTGGGAGACAGTGAGAAACGCAAGTCACCGGGCCCCATCCTGCATCGGCTGCACCTGCGTTTTGACAAGATCCCCAGGTGGTCCATACGCCCTTTTGATGTGTCAGAAGCACTGCTGATGGGGCTGCTTGCCTGGCAGGGTGGAACGCAGAGGACTAGTTCAGGGTATCGACCGTGTTCAGGTGTTACAACATAGGCGAGTGCTTCCTCCTCAACAGTTCCATGGTGACAGGGCAGGCTTTCTTGTGCCATGATGACTGTCTAGATGAGCTGGTTATAACGACACTGATGTCCTCTTTCGGACCTATCAAGAGAAGGCTGAGTTCTTTGGAAAAGACATTAATGCTGGGCAAAAAAAAAAAAAAAAAAAAAAATAGAAGGCAGCAGGCAAAGAGGAAAGAACTAATACGAGATGGACAAATACAAATGGACAAATACAAATACGAGATGGACAAAGAACAAATACAAATACCACACAAAAGAAACCATAGGCATGAGTCTACAGGAGCTGAGTAGGGCTGTTGAGGACAGGACACTATGTGTGTCACTCATTTGTAGAGTCCCCAGGCGTCAGAGCTGACTCAAAGGCAGGTAACACATGTGCTTTCTTATACGCTCCTTTTCCTTGTGGGCACAGATTTTTTTTTTTCCCCCAAAGACTTTGGACCATTTTCCCTGACTTTGGGTGTCCTATGGAATTGGTCCCAACACTTTCTTATCTCATGTTTCATTCTCTCAGGGCATGCTAATTTAAGTTAAAAAGAAATGCTGATGGGAAATAATACCCTGCGATTTTACTTCTCTAAAGAAACATTGCAGCACAAACAGAACCTTAATTCAAAGCCATTAGAGAGGAGAGTATTGCAAGCATTGAGTTCACACTGAAGGAATGGAGGACTTTAAGGCCCCCTAAAGTAGACAACATCACCTTCTGCTGCCCTCCCACTCATACCGGGTGTTCCTGAAGTGCCTGATTTCAGAGGACGGTGCTCATTGCTACCCGGAAAGCTGTGCCCCAGCTCCCAGGCTGCCTCCAGGCTGAGCCGGGTACCCCCACCTGTGTGGTCTCCCCGGGCATACCTCCGTGGCAGTATGTGAGCACACTACACTCTAATTGTTGATTCACACGTCCCTCCCACACTCCGTTCTGTGCCTTTTCATCTTTACACCCTCAAAGCATAGCAAAGTACCTCGCTCAGACCAGAGGCATGATAAATACCTGTTCAGTGAGTCAATGAAAAGAATGAGTGACTGTGGACCAGCCTGGTTTTGGGGGGTAGGATGGGTCTGGGGGGTCAGCACAGTAGTGCATTGAGCAGTAAGTGTGCATTGAGTAGTTGGGATTAAAATTCACAAACTTCTGGACTTCTGCTGAGGTCAGGGAGCTACTCTGTATTCTGACACGGGTTTTAAGAATCTTGGAATTACTCTTAACACTCTAATAGGCCTGTCTGGTGAGTGTCAGATAGAGTATTCCTCCCCACCTTCACATTATGGGCAAGCTTGAAATCTGCTGTTCATTGTGACTTCCCCGAAGGACTTGCATGCCAGACTGTAAAGTGACTTTTATGGGTGTTTTATTCTTAGTTGCAGAGATAGTGTTAGTTTGCCTTTACTTTATTGGACACACAGATCTTAAGGCACAATCGACTCACCCTTAGCACACGTCATCGCCGCCATCTCTGTTTGGGGAGGGATTCCCGGACTTAAGACAGGATCCACATTTACAGTCTGGCTACCCCGACCAAATTCCATTGGCAATCCAAGGGATGTCAAGAATACCAAAGTGAGAAAATACTTTTGTGGTAGCTTCAAGCTTGGAGGACACATTCCTCCCCCACCCTGACTTCAGTAGTGTTTGCACAGAAAGAGAAAACAAAGGCAGATCCCTGGGAACAAAGAGTAGAAGAGTATGTGTGTACACAAATGGACACATGTGCATTTTGATTGTTCTTTTCAATGATCCTTTGTTGTTGCAAACAGAGACTGTAATTTATCCTGATTGGCAAGCAGGCCTTATGCTTGATCTGTTAATTCTCCTCTACTAATGATCCTCCGAATGGTCTACAGTAGAGGAGAATTAACAGGTCAAGCATAAGGCCTGCTTGCCAATCAGGATAAATTATTGATCACCTTTTCCTTGCCCTTTGCCCTGTATAAAACAGCTCTGAAACTTAGTTGTCACTGTTCGTACTCCCATTCCACACAGTGGCCATCATTTTTCATTATTTTAACTCTCCATTGCCCCATAGCTCCACTTAATATATATAACATTATTAATGTATTAATGTATAATCCACAGTCACACAAGTTTACACACTGGTCTTTTCTGGACAGATAAAAAGAACATTGAGACTATTAACTTGGAGAATATCAACTTTAAAAAGTAACTCAAAATTGATTTCTAGCCCTTTCTTTCCCATGGCATGGAAACACTGCTGGGCTTACTAAAGATCATAAGTGAGCCACACATGTGGATCAAACGAGAGGTCCAGGGTTCAATTCCTGGCCCTGGCCTGTGCAAACCCGTATGCTGAATTGCGGTGCAACTGGTAACCACTGGGATGGCTCAGTGGCGAAGGTTCTCGTCTCCCATGGATGAGGCCCCTGGTTTGGTTTCCGCCGCACCTGGCCCCACACCCACCTGTGTGGAATGAAACCATGTGACATCTAATGATGTACAACTATGGAGACAGCTCTGGGCCTCTCACCTACCCCTTCTCTTACCTTCTCTCAAAAAGTAAAAATAAATCTAAAAAATGAAAAAGATTGAGTTTCTTGCTCCCTCACAGAAGGGTGATAGCCTGTCCCTCTCATAACATTGTAGAGAAATGCCCCGATTTCATGCTCTGATGATCAGAATTTGACAGCATGCAATGGACGAGACCAAGACCATCTGAGCATGAATGGTGGCCCTGGAAATACTGCTCACACAAAGGAGGGTGTCGCCAAAGAACCCTTTTGCCTCTTTCACAATCTTTCTTAGAGCCAATCCCAACTGCAGTTCCATAACTTTTGACCTGAGAACCCTCTCTGGATTTCTCTGGTGTCTGCTATAGTTTTGCCAGTTCTCACAACAATGTTGTTTCCACTTTAACAAAATTTTTGACCAAATGGAATCTAAAATTGACTTACAAAGCCAAGTATGCCTGAAATGATTAACATTTTCCCAAGTTTCTTTGTTCCACATCCTGAGTTAAATCCATGCCTAAGTTAAGATTCATAACCCATTGTGAACTTGGGTTACCACCACCACTTAATCAATGAAGTTCACCAAAGTAGCTTTCAACACAAAAGTGGATGCCTGGTTCTGGAATAATCGTGGCAAAGCAACAAGTCTTCAGGATGTGAACTATTTATGTGCTTCATTTATTATGGAATAGCCAAAAAATAAAAAGATAAAAGTGAAATGCCATGAGCAAATTAAAAATGCACCAATCCTATCTTAGTGACAATAGAGTCTCCTTTTTTTAAAAATTTGGGGGAATGAGCACATGTATCTTGGGAATCCTTCATTTCATGAAAAAAACAAAATCATATGGGCAACACTTTGCATTTAAAGTCCCGAACTGCAAAGAATATTACCACTTGCTCCATTTGGATTCTTTTCTTTCTCTTTTTCTTTTTCTTTCTTTCTTCCTTTCTTCCTTTCTTTCTTTCTTTCTTTTTCTTTCTTTCTCTTTCTTTCTTTCGTTCTTTTTCTTTCTTTTTCTTTCTTTCTTTCTTTCTCTCTTTCTTTCTCTTTCTTTCTTTCTTTCTTTCTTTCTTTCTTTAATTCTCTCTCTCTCTCTCTCTCTCTCTCTCTCTCTGTGTATATGTGTGTGTGTGTTGTTTTTCAGCTGTCTGGAAGATGACAAATTGTACAGTTCAGTGGCATAAATTACCTGAACAATTTACTGGAAAAGTTCCTGGCAAAGGCCACCTAAGTCCTGTGTTCCCTCCTTCGCTGCTGTGAGAACAGGCTGTACCCGTGGGACCCTGGTTCGGCTGTGTTATTCTCACATTCACAGTCAGCTGTTTACGCCAGAGCCGGTGCTCACCCTCCCACTCACTCTAAGAATGTTCATGCCACGTCTTGTCACTGCTCCCCCAGTTCTGCTAGTCTGCCTCCAGTCATGCTCAGTGTTTGATAATTTGGGGCAAAAGAAATCACCGGCTCTGTACCTGGACAATTACGAAGGAAATGCTGTTCCTGGCATGTGAGGCTTCGTAAATCCCAGCCTGTGATCAGGTTCTACCCTGAAGAACGTGTTCTGATTGTGTCTGCCTTTTCTGGCACATCTACAGCTAAGAGATAAACAAACACACTTATTAATCACCTGGCACCTTTGGGAGAGACACAGCCATCCTTTCGTCTAGCCTTTGGTACTATGAATGTCTGAGGTGCAGTGGTGGGAGGTTCTAGTGTTTCCTTTATTGGCTCCGAGTCAGGGATGTTAAAATGTTTGTAGACAAAGTCTCTTCTGAAACTTTCAGATACAAAGGGTCCTTTTACCTGACCATAGACTGGTGGCCCCACCAGCTTCTCCAGGTTCATCCCTGATTTTCTCATTCATACATTTCCGAGGGGGCGGGGGTGGGCGAGAGGGGGCGGAGTGTGAATACATTAACTGTGCCTGGAAGATAACAAGTATGGGTTAAAGAGTCTCACCTTCAGGCAGTGGTGAGCCTCACTGATTGCAGTATTCCAGGACAGGGAAGGCAGTGGGATTATTCGCCTGTCTCCTTCTCTGTAGTCCAGTCATTCCAAATGTGAGACATAAAACATGCCCCACACCGAACAGAAGAGTGACTGAAAACCATCAGTTGCCCTCTCAGCTACTCCTCCAGTCCCAAGTCCCCCACTTCTGTAATGACCACCAGGTGTGATTTGGAACACCTGACCCCTTTCCTTTCTAAAGCCTGGGGACAGCTCTGAGATGTGTCCCTTACTCAGGATCACTATCACTAACCACCCCCAAATGAGGTTCCTATCAGGATTGTGGGAACAGCTCCCAATCAGTGTATTTGCATTCACCATTTCTCTGCCTTCCACAGAACAGTCAGAACAAGATTCTGAAAATGCTGTTGGCAGTATGGTCAATGGTACAAGAAAAAAATTCAGCCTATGACTTTAGCTCTCCGTTAACTGGCTTTATTTTTACTTCTCTCGCCAGTCTCTTATTTCTCCCCAACATGTCTTTTCTATTTCCAGTTCAGATAACTTCTTTATTCTTCGCTGAAACCACAAGACTGTCTAACCTTCTGGCTTCCCTGGTCCACAACTGGAAGAAGAATTGTCTTGGGCCACACATAAATACACTAATGATAGCTGATGAGTTAAAAAAAAAAATGGTAAAAAACCTCATAATGTTTTAAGACAGTTTATGCATTTGTGTTGGGCTGCATTCAAAGCCATCCTGGGCCACGTGCAGCCCGCAGACCATGGGTTGGACAAGGTTGGCCTAGATGTTTGTCCTCCAGGCTTCATTGGATTCTTTCCGTTTAATTAGGCTCTTGCTCTGATTACCTCTTCATTCTGCTTCCTCGGTTCCCTGTAAGTTTTTAATCTATTGAAGTTTGAGTCAATATTCAATAATGTTGCATTGATGATATTTTGTTTTATAATCACTCACAAAGTACTTCTAGTGTATTTGGAATGTTATTCAACCAAACTCCCCTCCACCCATCTGCACGATAGGAAACATTCTGAGGTGGGAACATGCCACCTCATGCCATGTATCTATTCAGCATTCATTCAACAGATGTTCATGAGCACGTAAGGGGTGCAGATACATGAGTAAGGAAGACAGACCCAGTCCTTGCTCTTGAGAGGTAACAGCCCTAGGAAGGACATAAAGGGAAAATTAGACACGTATTTTCCAGAAGAATAAGAAAACATGTGTGATCGCTTCACAAATAGTGGCAAGAGAAAGGGGAGAACTATATCCAATTTTTAATTTTATGATGCGGCAATGCAATTAGAAAAGAATATGGCAAGAATTAGAGAAAGACCATCTGCCAGATTCTATAGAGTTACTATGTCCATGCAAAATACTATTATAGAATTAGTCTCTTCTGAGGGGCTGGAAATGTTCTACATTTTGCTCTGGGTAAGTGCCACACAGGTATATACATATGTAAACATTCATCAAGCTGTAAAAATGTTATACCTCAATCAAAAAAAAAAGGGGGGTGGGTGGGCTACCTTTTTAACTGAAAGGGAAAAAGGGGAGGGAGAAAAGGAGAGTAAAATCTTGGCTTTGGGCACGGCCTCTTAATCCCAAGAACCCACTCTGCACAAATCTCTAGGATGCAGACTGAAGACACTGTACGGGTATAGCATGAGCATAAAGCCACCTGGATGAACTCTTGATTTCTCCTCGGTACATGCACCTCCAAGTCAGGGATTCTTCGAAGGCCGAAGGATTGGTAAAAGCCTGAAGATCATGACTGTGGTTCTGAACTCTGGCTGCACATTGGAACCACTGGGGGCGAACTTAAAGAAATACCAACGCCTGAATGCCACCCTTAGAGATTCTCATTCAGTTGGTCTGGGACAGGGCTCTGTACTTAAAAAAAAAAAATGTTCAGGCAGTTTTAATGTGCAGTGAGAATTCAGGATCCCTAGTGAGTTGTGTGCCCTCTTTATAAAATTAAGGAAATAGAATTTCACAAAGTTTAAGAGAAGGTCATTGCTTCCAGGTGAATTTCTCAATGATGGGGAGCCTGTGGCATGAACCTATGCCTGGGAAAAACCACTGGCTTAAGGTTGCAAAGAAATCGATGATCAGAGCCAGGAATCAAATCCAAGTGGTTTGATTCCTAAACTCTAGTTTGTTCCACTTTATTTCCCCCAAACAGAGACATCGTTATTGGCAAGAGCTTTTGAAAAAAAGAAAAAAAAATGCAGTTATTGCTTTAATCTAAACTCAAACTCATTAGAGCATCCCCTACTGACCGGAAACATTAGAAAGAATCTGGGAGGGAGAAATTTACTCTTCCAATTTTTTTTTTTTTCCTTCCTCACCAGCCTGTCCCCACTCCCCCTTGGTAAGATCTGCCAGTTGGATTAATCATTTTGATTTAATAGATTTGTGGCACCACTATGGCACACTCCCACGTTGAAATATAATCATTCAAGCAGCAGGAGAAATGAGGAAAAAATTAGTCGGAAATAGACTGATGAAGAAACTGATGTATCTTGAAATATTTATTTGAGAAAGGGATTAATGAGCTTTTTACAAGCTAGCTTACGACTTCCAGCAATATATAAGCTGCCCAACTAAAATGATTTCATGACTCTTTTTAGTGGTAACTTGAAATCTACCAGAAGTTATTTAAGACATTAAATAAAATGTCTGTTTTTAATGGCCCGCAGGAAATTCACTAGTGTGATCACCATGTAGAAGCAAACGTGAAGGGCTTTCTCAGAAATCCATCGTCCAGCCAGCCTGGAAGTAGTCCATTTTCCTACTGCTTTCTACCGTATCTTTCCTTTGAGGTAATTGGGACAATTGCTTCATTCAGATGTGATGACTCCTTTCTTCTTTTTAAAAATTCTTTCACCTGGAGAGTAATGTAAGTTTTAGAAGGATGATCACTGGTTTTAATAAGGGCACCTAGTCTGTTCAAATACCAAAGAAAGACACATCTGTGGGGCCTTGTGTAAATAAGGTTGGATAAGCTCATGTAGATGAGACATTGGTTTAAATGAGACCTAAACTTCCTTCAAGGTTGGCAAATGTGGGGATTAAATTACAGGGAAGTTCTTGTGCCAAATAGCACTCTGAATAGCTATGGACTGACATGAAGAAAGATGGCATGGGGAATTTACTCCCATCCTTTCTTTCCTATGTGACAATATGGATGGACCTTGAAAACATCTTATTAAGCGAAATAAGTCAGAATGAAAGAATCAAGAAACATATGACCTCACTTATTGGTGGAATATTAAACTGAAAGGAACAAAGAAACAAAGACTCGTGGATACAGTCAATAGTTTAGTGGTTACCTGAGGGTAAGGCAGGGAGGTGGGTGGGAGAGATAGGTCAGGGAGAGTAGGGAGGGGGAATCAAATATATGGTGATGGAAAGTGAGCTGATTCTGGGTGGTGAGCACATCATGCGATGTATAGACAATGTAATGTAGAATTGTACACCTGAAAACATTGTAATTGATATCAATTAATGTCACCCCAATAAGTTTAACAAAAAAAAAAACAAACAAAAAAATAAAAAAGAAAGAGTTTGTTGCTTCAATCTTTCTTTCCAGCACTAGAATGCTTATTTTTCTTCTCTGTCCTTCCCCATCCCATGTCCTCTAGGAACTTGTGCTATCAGTCATCCCTTTTTATTTTATTTTTTCATTCTCTTCAATTTCTAACTTTCATAGAGGCTTACTCTCTGCTGAAAGCATGAATAGTCTACATTCCTTTGAAGAACAAGAAAAACTCAAACACAGACAAAACCAAACCAATAAGCTGATGGTTGATCATACTGATCCTTCAAGCCCTCCTTTATTTACTCTCTTTCATTTGCTTCCAAATTTCTAAACAGCATTGTCCAAACATCTTGTGTTCTCTGCACTATTCACTGTCAATGCCATTATCTTCTTGAACTTCTGTTTTCACTGGGTCTCCAGATTGCTTCACTCTTCTGATTCTCATTTTTTCCCTGTCTACTTCTTCTACATTAAAAAAAAAAAATAAAAAAATTGTGTCTTTCACCTCCTACCTCTTAAATGCAGGGGTCACTATTGATTTTTATCTTTTTCATATTCTTCATCCTAGTAGTGATTTGCTCTCATAATTTCAACTGTCCTCAGAGTGGAGTGACTTTCAAGATTGTCTCTGATCCTGAAGCCATTTCTCAAACCTAATCTCACTTCTTTAATATTATTTATTTACTTACCGTACTTACTTACTTTTCTTTAATATCTTTTAAATGACACTTATTGAATGATCCTCCACTCCCTAAGAGAATTAGAAAACTCCTGTTTCATTAACTGGGTAATTTTCCTAAAATCCATATTTCCATAAATCGTACTGTCTTCCTTCAAGGTACTCAGGCTCAAAATGTTTGCATCATCTTGCTGCTTTCTCTTGTTTGACTTCTGTGACCAGTTAATGGCCTCTTGATTATTCATTGACAAATATCTCATTCTCACTTACCTTTTATTTCAACTTCCATTGTGTGGCCAAGTTCTTTCCCTTATTACATCACATCAGGACTATTGTAGTTGCCTCCCTGCAGATCTCATTAGCTCCAGGCTCTTACCTATTAGTACATTTTAGGCAACTCAACTGTGTTGCTCTTGCACATTGTCATTTGTATGACACTTGTTCAACTAGACTGTAAACACTGCAAAGCCTTTAACCAAATGCACACATTTAAGATATTTAATAAGTTCGTTCATCCATTTATTCATTCATCAAACAAACATTACAATGTTGCCAATTCTTTGACAAGCTCTGCTAGGTACCAGAGTATAAATGTGAATAAAATATAGCTTATGATCATAAAGGTTCTGTGGCTTCCTTATTGAATGAATGCAAAACAAGTGTTTAGAGGAATAGTCATAGCAGTGTTGAAAAAACAGGCCGATGTTAGTTCACATCTAAAAATTACCTCTTCCCTGTTCTGGGACTACAGTCAAGAATGAAGACGAACTTAAGCATCCAGGCAAGAATGCTTCTAGATAGTTATGTTATTGGAGGTCCCCTGAGAAGCAGGAAGCAAACCATGACAGAGATTTGTTATGGAAAACACTTGTGAATAGTAAAGGAGGAGAAAAAGGGTGAGTGTAGGGAAACTCCTCAGCCCACATGTGGGTCTGATCCCCTAGGAAGAGGAGAAGGAAGAAAGGAGGGTTGGATAGGGAGAGTTGTAGATTCCAGTTCAGTTGCATGAAAGTTTTGGCCAAGTTGATGGGAGTCCTTGAGCCAAAGTCACCGCTGAAGGGGCCCTGCATCTCATAGGAATGAAGAGCTATTTGCCTAAAGCCCGGCTTCCCAGAATGCCGCTGTGGATCCAGAAGGCACCAGCTTGGACTGTCCTTCCATTATGCCCCCTGCAGGAGGACATCTGACCAGCACGCAGCCACCACGATGACTTTAAAAATAAAAGAAAACTCAACACTTGCTTAAGAGTTGAAAACCTTTTTTTTCTGTAAAGGGGGAAGATGTGACATATTTTAGGCTTTGCAGGTTACATAACTCTGTTGTAGGATGGGAGCTGCTGGACACATAATGTAAGTATGTAGGAGTGACCCTATTCCAATAAACATTTCTTTACAAAAACAGGCAGGAGGCCATAGTTGGCTGATGGGGCATAGTTTGCTGACAGTTGGTTTACGTGAATAAGATGATACCTTATTCACATGAAGAAGTGTCAAGATATAAAAGGTTGCAGGTGATGTTTCAGTGGCTCAATGTGACATAAGACTTACCCATCCTTTTGCTCCTTTATTCTCCCCATTTCTAAAGATGGCAATGACTTCTCTGATGCTTGTCTCTGCTATAAGGGAGCAAATTATCTCCCCCAAATCCCCTACCATTAATGAATTAATTCATTAATCCCATATTACGAAGCTATTTCAGGACAGGTATTATTCTAGGTGCTCCCACCATCAACAAGAGAGCAAATCTTTGTCCCAATGAAGCTGACATTCTAGTGAAGGGAGACAGATAGAAAACAGGATAAACACATAAAGTATGTCATACAAAATGAATAAGAGAGGCTATAGAGAAAATAAAGCTAGAAAGAGGGTAGGCTGTTTCGGCTGGTAGGGGTGGGAAGAGATTGCATTCTGTATGAAATGGGTCAGAAAAAGGCGTCACTGATAACTGACATTTGATTAAAGCCAAGAAAGTGTTGAGAGTAAACCATGCAAGTAAACTGTGGCAAGTTTTTCACAGAGGGGTGTCTATCAAATGCAAAGTTCTGATACAACATCAGTAAGGCTGGAGCAGAGTGAGGTGGGGGAGAGGATGAGAGGAGAGATGAAAGGGGGAAGGCAGGGCATTCTTGTAGATACTTCTGAGATGACTTTGACTTCTACTCTGCATGAGAGGAGAAGCCATAGGATGGTGATGAGTCGAAGAAGGACATGGTCTTATTTCTATGGGAAGAGGCTCATGCTGGGTGCTGTGTTGAGACTACATGGGAGGAGGCAGCAGGATAGAAGCCCGGAGAACCATTAGGAAGCTGTGAAGCAAGGCTGCTGGTGACTGGTTGAGTAGGCAGTTGAGGACATCAGTCTGGATTTAGACTGGAGGTCCAGACTGAGATGTAACTTTGGGAATCTTCTGCACATGTTGACATATCAGGAACTAGAACTTTGTCTTACAGGAAGTCTACCCCTAGCTACAAAGAGGGCAGAGAAAGCAAATGTTTACCTTTTCCCTCTTCCTTAGAGAAAGACAGCAAGAGAGAAGTGGATTGGTATTATCTGTTGGGTCATTCAAATAACAATGTCTATACTTAATTTCTCCTTAGTTCTTCCTGTACAAAATAAAGATAAGAATGTCGATTTTGCATTATTGGTGAGAGTTACCTGAGGTAAGCTATAGGAAGCTTAAATATGGATGTTCCCCTTCCTTCCATTTCAGTGACCTGAGATGTTATGGTAAATTGTTAACTCAGTTGAAAATGCTTATTTTCGTACTTTCTTGTTTAACAAAACATTGATGCTGCTATTTTTACAATCATGACAAAAGAAAGGAGCTTTTTTTTCCCCCCTCAAGCCACCTATTTTCCAGAATGGGACTGGTAGTGTGGGATTCCTTTCCCATCAGTCACTCTTACTTCTCATTTCTGGGGTTTTGTTTTCACTTGTGTGTGTCAGTTTCTGCGCATAATAGTGGTCAAATTATTTACAAATTCTTGGTAATGATTAACCATCCCATGGCCTGAATAACTCCCCCCCAATCTGAGACTTCACTGGGGGAGTGCCTGAGAAGGATGTTCACAAAGTACAAAGAAGTCTAAGAAAAAACAGAAGGTAACTAATTAAAGGCCAAGCGGAGGCATGTGTTAGGACCACTTTCTGGAACAAACTCAAAGGGGACCCAACGGCCATCAGAGGAAAAATAACTCTAGAGAAGTTAGTCTCCTGGAACGAGAACTCTCCACTCCAAACGTGGCAGAAAGCTATGAGGCAGCATTCGGAAGTCCTTTGCCAGCTTCCCATCAGCTGACTCATACTTCCTTTACCCTCCTTCTCTCCCAGTGCGTGGATAAGGCAAAGTGTTTGTGCGAGCTTATACCTACCAAGCGTGGCCATAAAATCTTGACTCTTAAGCAATATTATTTTACTGTTTCATGTCACGTGATAACAATAAATCTTCTGAAACGTGTTTGTTTTTCCAGACTCTTTGGCCGCCGTGTGTGTGTGTGTGTGTGTGTGTGTGTGTGTGTGTGTGTGTGCGTGTGTGAGTTTCCTAGGGCTGCCATAACAAAGTACCACAGACCAGGTGACTTACACAATAGAAATTCATTTTTCTCTCAGTTCTGGAGGCTAGAAGTCCAAGATCAAAGTGCCATCTCTGGCTTGAAGATAGCTGTCTTCTCCTCACATGGTCTCTCCATTCTGAACTGCCTATGTCCTAATCTCTTCTTATGAGGACACCGGTCATATTGGATCAGGGCCCATCCATATGACCTCATTTGAACTTACTTACCTCTTTAAAGACCTTGTCTCCAAATACAGTCACCTACTGAGGGTGAAGACTCAGCATATAAATATTGGAATGACACAAGTCAGTGCATAAGTGTGTATAATCATGTATCTATTTATATGATTATATTACACATAAAATATATAAAATATAATATGCATTATATGTAATATATTTATAGTTCTTATACATATACATACATGCATACATGTACATTTGCTACATAGACACGATTCCGAGATGGTATCCAATTAGCACTTGAAATTTCCTCTTGTCTAGAAATACCCACCCCCTTGCTGCCTGGCCAACTCCCCGGCCTCCCCTGTTACTATGGATCTCATGCTCCCCTGCTCTGCCAGAGGCTGGTTGTCTGGATTAGTTAATCTTTGCAAAATGCTTTGAAGGGCAGGCTGCTTTAACCTTCTAACCTCACCACGCCTGTTTAAGTAGGAAGGCTCTCTGCTCCTGGGGCAACTTCACCTGCCAAGCCTATCGGAGATCTTAAAGAACAAAAGGCCTCCTGGACAGGGGGATGGGGGGGTGGTGGAGAGGACGGGAGATGGGGGACGGTGTGGGCAGGAGGCTCCGCACTTTTGTTTCCCTAGAATTCTTTTAGCAGTGAGCAGGAAAAGTGACCACAGGATAGACTTCTGTTTAGGCTGAGCTAGCCAAAGACTGAGAAAAGACCCATGCTTCTGGGTTAAAGATAAACTGAAAAGGCGTTTTAAGAGCTAGAGGTTGGTCCAAGGGGAACAACAGATCAGGCCTGGAGAATAAGCAATTTCATCTCCAAGGAATTTTTTTTTTTAAAGGAAACTATAAATGACAACAATGGGCAACAATTGTTCACTTGAGAAGAGATTTTTCAACATATCTTCCCTTTTTCTTTGATAGATGGTCAAAATGGACAGAAGGAGCTTATCTTTTACTATAGCCCACACTTCATTCATTTGGAGTGACTTTCCTATGTGTACATTACAGATTAATTTTATTTTAAATCATATACACGCACTAATTTGTCTAGATCCTTGCTACTCAAAGTAGCAAGCCTGAACCATCAGAGTCTGTATTTCCTGGGAGTTCCCAACAAATGCAGGACCTCAGGCCCCACATGGAACTACTGAATCAGAATCCACATTTTGACAAGATTCCCAGTTGATCTGTATTCATATTAAAGTTGAGACTCACTGCCCTGAGGCCCTCCCACCTCGTTAGTGACTCGTCTGGAAAGTAGGGCCACATACTCTATTAGGAACTGTTTTCATACCGTACCTAATGATGAGTAGGTGATAAGCAAATAGGTGTGTTTTGATGATGGGTAGGTCCAGCTTCTTTCTGCTTTTTGTCTATACATTTGCAGCTTTATTATGTATCTAATTACACTATTTTATGACATGTTATCTTGGATCAGTTACTTGACTTTCTGTGGATTAGTTTTGTCTTCTATAAAATGGGATTTTAAGCAGTAGCAAGTCATTACATTCTTATAAGCTTTAAATTATTTAATATGTGTGAGCTGCTTTCATTGCATGTTGTAAATGTCCAATAAGTGGTCCCTAAAACACAACACAGAGAGACCTCCATAAGTACTTATGCTACTAAACTCTCTGGAAGTGACAACTGCTTTAGTATTTTCCTTGAATGTGTTATCTGGTTTACATTTGCATAATCCTTTCCCCATTGTTTTTCAGGTTTCTTGAAGGAAGAGTAGAAGATAATTACTATCTGTCTACACTACTGTATAACACAATGTTTAACACGTAGCAGATTCTTAGTATTGTAGAATTATCTATGTTCATGTGCTCAACAATTTTGATATTAATAGTTAAAACTGATTTGACCTGTTTGATATTTTCCTACTGCTGCAGTGACTAAATTGGCTGCAGTTGTTCCTTCATTCAGTCAACAAATTTTTGAATGCCTCCTATATGCCAGATTCTGTCCTAGATACTAGAGATACAGCAGGAACAAATCTTTTGAAAAATCCTTTGAGAAATTTTGCTCTCAAGAGAAGCAGAGATATTAGGTGGCTGTGCAGGGCTCATCTGAGGGGGATGAGTGTCAAGAAAAGTTTAAAAAGATGGAAAAGTTACAGTATGTGTGCATCACATGGAATCAAGACATGATGATGATGATGATGATAATGATGATGATGATGATGATGGGGAGGGGGGCTCAGCCCTTGAAGTAACGATCTAATGCATGAATGTTGAGATTGACCTTTGTTGTCAGCAATGGCAGCTTATCTTTAAAGAAAGAAAATAAAGCAGAAAACATGAACGGCCAAAAAGATAGCAGTTGGGCAGATGCGATGGTGGGAAAATGGGAAATTTCTCTTCTAACTGCTACTTTTAGAAACAGTGAAGTAGGAAGCAAGGTAGGTATCAGTTTAGGGAGATGAATAAGGGGGAGAGATCAAAAGTCTCAGAAGACAGGAGGTGAAGAATAATCGTTGTGGGGAGTGAATGGGTTGTGCACATACAGAATGTCTACCTGGCCGCAGTGAGGTCCATTTGAGGTTCATGGTCATGAGCTGAACATGGTACCAGGCAGCGTGTTAGTGTGTTCTCTTCGGTCTCTTTCAGGTATCCAAGTGTAGGTGTGGAATAGTCCAAGAGCTGCATTTCATCAGGTTGTACTTATGGTTTGGTACCACGTACACACAGCCCATGGAATGACTAGATGTACCAGTTGCTTAAGAAACTCACACAACAAGTTCAATGGACATGAATTATTTACATCATTTACTTCAAAGAATATGCCATTTTGTCCATATTCTGTTCACATTAGATTTCTACTTCCTGTTTTCCCAGACATTTATCCCTGGGGAAGTGACGTATTCACATATTCTTTCACCCATGTAATTCTTCAACTCTGCTTAGATTCAGAATTACCTATAGCTTTAAATGTTCCTGAAAACAAGGCAACCTTACTTAGTGCCTATGCCCTGGAATGGGCGGCCCCTCAACTGGAAATCTCTTTATTCTCCTGCCTGAAAGAGTGCATGCAGCTATCTCTGGGGCTTTATCTCCTCTATGTCAGTATATCACTTCTTTTCTATTTGGAATGGAAACCTTTTGTCTCTCCCACAAGGTTGGGGAAGTCCTTAAAGACAGATTGGTGTCACTCAAATTCCTTTCTTGTCTCTCACCCCACAGTGGACTTACATTATTACTCCACTTGGGTGACTGTTCTCTACATGGAACAGCAAGCAGTGTTCAAGAGGACTTAGAAGGTGAAGGCCCCAACAAGGAGCAAATAGATGAGCTTTACTCTTGAAAATCTGCCAATTCCTGTGGCAAGTACGAGGATTGCCCTGTGCATTCTCAACTCTCCTGGGCTGTTGGGCCACTCTTAAGCAATGGGAAGCTGACTATGTTCCTGGTCACTCAATTATCCTTGACATTGGTAGTTAGGTCATGCTGTCCAATGTACGCATTATTGGCTGCATATTTCTTACCACGCACAGGTGCAGGAAGTACCCAGGGGGCTTCCCCACAGCGCTGTCTTATGCACATGTTTGGCTTGATCAGATCCTGTACTCTCTTCACATCTCCCCTCCCTTGAGTCTTCCCTGATAATGCTCAGGGTAGGAACATTCTGTTCCAAGTTCATTCGTCAAGAATGTTACCAGACTGCCCTGAAGAGGGTTTTCTCTGCTGTGGGCTCTCCCTGGTTGTGCAGAGACTCTGAAAATCATACGGGCTTTCTATTGAGTTCAACTCAGGATTGCATTTCCTCCTCTGTGTCTAGCCACTAGTTAGATGATCTCTTACAATTCCAGCAAATTCACAAACATGCCCAAATTAATAGTTATCCAGCCTATGGAAGAATCCAATGGCTGTCTGGGTTAGCCATCCTTATACTCATTTTTTCAAATGGCTCAGGGTTTGAGCTTGTCTTGCAAAGAAGAAGTCCTTCTAATGCACTAAGTCAGAGGAGTAACCTGGAAGCCTGGAGCTTCTTTGTGGGAATCTCTGGGACAGCTAAAGGGCTAATCATTTGATTCATGAATGTTTATTAAGTACCTACGACGTGCCAGGTACTGTAATTTAAGCAATTCTTAAATTTTGTTGCATTTCAGAATCCTCTGGGGAACTTAGAAATAATTCTAGTGCCCGTTTGATAGCCCACACCGAATACATCTCTGGAAAAGGGACCCAGGCACCAGAATTTTCTAGAGCTCCCAGCGAATGCCAATGGCCAGTCACGGTTGGGAGCAGTGTTTCTGACAGTGCTCCTCAACTTTAAAATATTTATTTATTTATTTATTTTTATTTTTGACAGAGGGAGAGAGAGAGATACAGAGACAGAGAGAGAACTGAACTGGGGGAGCTCCCAGTTCAGCATATGGGTCTGCATGGGCCTGGGCCGGGATGAGCGTTTAACCCACTGAGCCATCCCGGCTTCCCCCTCCTCAACTTTAATGTGACAATGACTTCCTTGGACATCTTATGAAAATGCAGGTTTTGATTCAGTATGTAATCTGGGGTGGCACCTGGAACTATATATTTTCCTAACGTTCCCACACCACACTTTGAGTGGCAGGCAATATAGTCCTTGTATCCCTTGATATGTCAAGCTTTCCAGCCCCTGAGTTTTCATATGGGCTGCTCCTTTTTACCTGGAACCACCTCCCTAGAAATCCCCAGCAAAGATGCCTTCTCATCCTTTGGTCCTTCAGGTTTCGCTGACAACCCATTATACAGCAATCTCTACCCTTTTCTCTCTAATTCTTTATCACTATATTCTGTTTGCTTACTTCTTAGAATTATCGCACTTAATCATTGTTTATTCATTGCCTTGTTTCCTTGTTTTCTCAATGGTTCCTCCCACTAGTATTAGAACCAAGAAGCCAGGAATCACATCTATCTTATTCTTTATAAACCATACTCCGCACATAGCACTGAGTCTAACAGACAGGGAGTTGTTACATACTTGCTGAATAAAGGTTAGTAGAGGAGACTGGGCAGTTTCAATTTTTCTATTTCAGGTGAGACAAGAAATGGAAGTGAGAATAATCCAAAGGTTTACAGGAGATACAAGAGAGTCTCTTAGAGCATGGCTTATCTAGCCCTTTTTCCAAAATAAATTTTGATTAAAGTATGCTATAACTCATGAGATTCAGACTCCTTCCTAAAAACAGAGCTTGAGAAAAAAAGAAGAAAAAAAAAGCACTAGAAAAATTTAGCACCTTGCCTAGGGAAGTTACCCAATTCCTATAAAAGGCTGAATCATCAGTTTGCCAGTGTTATCTTTTCACTAAATTAGCACCAAGTTAAATAATCAACAGAGAAATGCCATAAACATCTCAGAAATTAAAGTGCCCTTGAAAATGACTCATTACTAACCTGATACCGTATCAGAGGCTTTAACTCTCTAAGGGCAGAATCTTATTCTTTTCCAAATCTGGGCCTGAGATGGCAAGCACACTAAAAATCACATTTAACTCTTCCTTTTAAGTTTAATTCATCAAAGCACAGAAAGTCCTATTGATTTTTCATGAATGATATGGAGGTCAGAGATCAGACCATGACTATGTGTGGTCTAGGTTCAGGGCCATGGGAAGTCTAATTGAAGTAATTTGGTGGGATTAAGAGAAGAGATACAAAATGTATCTAGTTTCACAAAAGCCTGGAATGGGAGGAGAGGAATATTATTGTCTCCTTTACTCTTGAGAAAACTAACGCACAGAAGGACTAATTGATCACCGAAAGTGACTAAGCAATGCTAGGTTGGGCAGGTGGGGTAGAGGAATAGGATCTGAACATCTCTGTTCCCAACAAAAGCCTCGGTTTGTACAGTGATGCAGTTTGTTTTTTCCCCTAAATTCACTACAATTGATTTAGGTATCATGTCTTTAATTTTTCTAAATTGGGCATGATCGAATCTCAAGCCATTTTCAAGCATGTACATTCTGAGGATAATCAATTTTTGCATTTGCCTTAAGTGTTTATTTTGTTTTCATTTTGAAAAAAATCAGCTGTTAACCATTTACCTTCTCCTCGGTGCTAAGAAGGCCTACGGGGTGTATAGTATTTTATATAGGCTGATGTGTGTTTGCGACGCCACCTTTTCCATATGATAGAACAATAAACAGAGAAATGGCTAGAGGCATTGGGGTGGTATCGCAGAAAAAAAATACATATCATCTATGAATTAGGTGATGCCGCTTTAATTAGTGCCACAGTATTACTTAATCTCATTCACATGTGGAAAGAAAACTTTTGGTAAGATTGTCCATCTCTTGCTCACATTTCCAAGGTCTGGAAGTCTCTAGAATGCCTAGAGCCAAGATATGATATGTGACTAAAGCCTCTACGCTTTAGGGAGATCCAGTCAAGATGGCAGAGTAGGTAAGTGTTGTGCTTACCTCCGGTCATGACAACCTGAACATTACAACTAAACTTCAGAATATCCATCACTGAGAACTGCCTGACGTCTAGCTGAGTCTAAGCCCTACCACTACACACATTCAGAAGAAGCCACCTTGAGACTGGTAGGAGGGGCAGAGACATGGAACAGGCTGGTCCCACACCCACGTGTGACCATGAGAAATTGGGAGGACTATATTTGTGGTGGAGGTTCCCCCTACCCCCACCCCGAGGAAAAAAGGGTCCCAGCCTACACCAGACTCCTCAGTCCAGGGTTTCATTGTTGGGGAGAGAAGTCCCCATAACTTCTGTTGTGGAAAGTGAGAGGACATGGTGGTTGAGTGAGAATAGCGTGGCTGCAATTCTAGGAGATCCCCTTAAAGGGCCTGGGCACCCATTTCTTCACTGATGGACTCACCTAGTCTGAGCTCCAGCAATGGGACAGCATCTCCACAGAACCAGAGACACATAGAAACTGCATTGTCTGGCTTCAGGGAGACGGCTGGAGAGGCAACTTGCTTCCAGACAGAGGAGCTGGTGGAAGCCACTCTTGCTTTGTTGAGCCCTCCCATCTCCCATTATGCGGACACAGGTGGCCACCACATCTGTGTTTTTATCAACTGGCTAACACCATTTCTTTGCTTGGATTCCCTGAGACCCCGCCCCACCCATCTTTCAGGCCCATCCAGGCTGCTGCCAATGGCTTTTCTGTATAAACAGCTTGTCTTGGCTCATGCTGTGGACTTTTCTAAAGTCTCTTTAAGAGTTCACAAGATCCAAACAAGCAGCATCTGGTTTTAGCATGCTTGTACCTCTGGATGAGCACCGCTATGCTTGGCACTAGCAACAGAAAGCCTCAGTTTGTAGCTTGGCCACTCAAGGTACCTCCATGTTTAGTGAGGCAGCAGCCATAGGCTGATTGCTTTGTGGCTTATGCCAGGTGGCCCTGGGCAGGGCCTAAGCAGAAGCTGAGCTGGGCCGGAGGACCCAGAGCTAGAACTCCTGGTGGCCAACTTCGGACATAGCTAGAGCATCACCTGGCCATTTCCTGGATGAAATACCCAAAAGGCACCCTGGAAAAGCATCAGAGTTCTACTAAAGTGCATCTTATTCTGCCAGGTCAGCCCTTGTACCATATCTCCTCCACTGTAATC
The DNA here is from genome assembly GCA_004027555.1 of Craseonycteris thonglongyai. NCBI lineage: Eukaryota > Metazoa > Chordata > Mammalia > Chiroptera > Craseonycteridae > Craseonycteris > Craseonycteris thonglongyai. Next base: position 1,419 of record PVKE010018321.1, on the reverse strand, counting down.
ATGGTCAGTCCTCACGATCAGTCATCCCCGTGCCAATCCCTCCCACTGGTGTGCAAACAGCAACCAAGGTTCAACTACAACAGAAAAGTACACACAACCACTGGGGCACCCAGCTCAGGTGTCCAGAAAGACTGTGCCCCTGCGCCCCACAGCACACCTACTGCAAAATGCCACTCAACTAAGACTGGGAGAGAGAGCAGCCCTACAGAACACACAGGGAGGCAGCCGAAATGCAGAGACAAGGAAATATGTCCCAAATAAAAGGACTGAATGAAGCTTGAGAAAAAGCACTAAACAAAATGGAGATAAGCAACCTACCAGAAATAGAGTTCAAAACACTGGTTGGAAGGATGCTCAATGATCTTAGCGAGAACTTCAGCAAAGAGATATGAAACACAACACCAAAGAAGAAAACGTTAAAAAAAAAAAAAAAAAAGAACCAGTTGGAAATGAAGACTAAAACAATTGAAATAAAGAATACATTAGAGGAATCAGCAGTAGATTAGATGAAGCAGAGAACTGAATCAGTGATTTAAAAGATAAGGTAGCAGAATACACACAATCAGAACAGTAAAAAGAAACAAGAATGCAAAACAGTGAAGATAGTTTAAGGGATCTCTGGGATAACATCAAGTGTACCAACATTTGCATCAGAGGGGTACAAAGGAGAAAAGAGAAAACAAAGAACTGAAAACCTATTTGAAGAAATAATGATGGAAAACTTCCCTAACCTGGTGATGAAGGAAATATACAAGCCCAGGAAACCCAAAGAGGCCACACCAAAACGCATCATAATTAAAGTGCCAAAGGTCAAAGACAAAGGGAGACTCTTAAAAGCAGCAACAAAAAGCAGTTTGTTCCTTTACAAGGGAGCTCCTATAAGTCTATCCGCTGATTTCTCAATGGAAACTTCGCAGGCCAGAAGATACTGGCAGGACATATTCAAAGTGATGGAAAGCAAGGACCTACAACCAAACTACTCTACCTAGCAAGGCTATTGTTTAGAATTGAAGGACAGATAAAAAGATCCCTAGTCAAGAAAGAGCTAGAGGAGTTTACCAACACCAAACCAGAATTATGAGGAAATCTTGAAGAATTTCTTTAAGATGAAAAAAATTTTTTTTAAATACAAATAATAAAATGGCATTAATTACATATCTCTCAACAATTACTTTAAATGTAAATGGATTAAGTGCTCCAAACAGAAAAATAAGGTGACTGAATTAACAAGAAAGAAAGACCCATATATACAAAGAATGTCCAGAAAAAATCCAGCCATATATGCCTCTATTTTTCATATTACATGGTTGAATCTTTCTGGACAGCCCTCATATGCTGCCTACAAGACACTCACCTGTGTGACATAAAACTATGTTGAAAACTGATGGCGTACAACTATGGAGACTGCTCTGGGCCCTC